>QEWY01002038.1:956894-1158622 GCA_006503575.1 Baylisascaris schroederi
GGGGGGGGGAATGCACTACGGGAACGCAACTACTTGTTTTTAGTAGTTGTAACGGGCGTATCATTTCATTGTAGTAATAATATTGTTTCATATATAATGGCCTTTTGATAACATCGTAGGATCAGTTCTATTTACTTATTACTTACTGCTTATACTTCCTTATTACGTCATTCTTTTGAAAATTGGTTTATGCTTCAGTTTTAAGGGATGACCTACCTAGAAATGTTGTGGTATTCGGTTTAACATCTACTTCCTTTGACTTTTTTATATCCTACCATGGAACTGTGAGGGGATTCATTAATGCGCTAAAAGAAAAGCTGAATCTAATAATTTAAGCTTTATTAATAGAACACTAAATTGGAATTTGCGATGCAAGCAGCAATTGTAGTACACTTCGATATTCATTGAAGTTTGACCGCTTCTCAAAGAGTGTCGTCTATGATATGTAAAGAATACATTTTTTTTTCTAATACCTGCATCTTAACGAGCCCTCAAGAAATGTGGAATTATCCTAATGACTCCTCCATCATGCAAGACGAAAGAGCTATTTTTGAAGCCTGTCTCTTCTTAGTAACGAAAACATTCCAGAGGACTCAACGGATAAAGAAGAGCAGGACGACAAACTGATACAACAATTGCACGAGGTCGACAGTGTGCTCTTAAGACATCAGAGCACATAAGATACCTTCAGCGTTCAACGGCCATGTATGTATATATATTACTGACTCTCGTCCGCTTGAAAGATATTCTCGTTGGCCCCAACGAGTGCTTAAATGCCGGTAGTATCGAACTCTACATATGCTACCCTTTCACCGTACATAACTGTAATAAAGCTGATGTAAATGTGGTCTTTCTCTTGCTCTGAAAATGTTTTGTTTTACTGTACTTAGCCGTCTTCTGGTTGTGATGTTGTGAGACGATACAATGCTTACGAAATGAGATGGAGGGAGCTGGAAGGTGGATGCATTGTTAGGCATTGTTAGCCAACTGCTAATCTTCTGATACTGCCTCAAAATGAATGCCATCCTCGACAATGCCGATGGTTGGATGTTGGCAGGAGATGGTGCGAATAGTTGAGAATCCTCCAGGCTAGAAGGTCCCTTTGCAGAAGCCTTCTGGAGGAGCACTGTAATCAGAAGCAGTCGGCGTTCTCTTTTCACCTTATTAATGTGTTGCTGCGGAAGGTGTAATGCTTCTGTGATCGTACGAATGACTTTATTGCTACATTCCGTTCGAGAATCGCGTTCCATATTTATATCCTTCAATTTCTGTACAATTCCAAATACCTCTTCAAATTTCATTAATGGCCACATCGATGGTTCTGCTTCTGTTTCTTTTTCTTCTTCATCTCCCTCTTGTTTTGTTGATCACTGAACATGTATGTCTTTCATTTATTCATTTGTTAACACTTGTCCCGATATTCTTCGATTTGTTGAAATGCTATCCTCCTTAATATAAGTCCTCATTCAACACTCACCGAAATCACGAACAGTCTCATTGATGGCCGCATGACAACAACGTAATGGTAGTGTATTTTATTCATTCATGCACGAATAAATGAAGAAGAAAAAGTAAAGAAATAAAATAATAAAAACTACTGAAATAAAATAACATGGAACAGAATAAGTCACGTGTAGAAATACAGTGTGCATTTTGAAATGCACTGCATTGTTTTAATTCGATTTCAACAACGGTCATTAGCAATAGCAATCATCTTATTCAACAACGATCAACGATTAAAGATCGAAAATCATGGCGACAAAAATATTTTAAAAAAATGTCAGAATACATATAAAGGAAGCATTTTGCTAGAAATATTATACGAGGATTAACAACAAAATGGAACATTACACGATGATTGGCATTCATTCATAACGAAAATATGCGAAGCGAATGCGTCAACAAACACTCAATACGCACATTTCCCAAAGGGTATCGACATCAAGCAGTTCACATTGCACAACATAAGAGGAAATAATGTGATTAGCGAGGTTCGCGCTACACATTAATCGTCTTACTAGTTCGATTACTATTTTCCGAAGGGAGTATCCGTGCAAACGATTTGACAGCAATTCCATTCGGCGATTCCCATCGGACTTCACCAAGTAAAGATTATTTCATAAAACGTTGCTGGGGGCAATTCGTATGGAAACGGTAATCCTCGAGCGAAATAGAAACGCGAACAACTGATTGATAAGGATTGCTGCCTGAAAGTGAACGCTTTTTCGCATGCAATGTCAATGAAGATGCTTATTTACTAAGTTTTTCAATGGCAATTTCATCGGCATAGTCGAATCCACTTTTCAATTTTATTGCCTTAAATTCACTCGTTGATCGAATACAGCAAGCACTTTTACCCGCCTCGTTGGGATGATTTGCAAATTTTGAGTTTTGTCTCACAAGATATTACAATATAGGTAGAAGCTTTTCAGACATAATTGAGCGTCTGGTCGCTGTTTTGTCTAACGAAAAAAAAAAATTGCAGAGGTGGTAATCCTGTTCGCGTGCTACCGTTTCCCCACATTTTTTTTTCAAATTCAAGATCCGACACATAAATCCGATAAAGTTAGATAATAGTTAGATAATAAAAACAAAAATTTGTTGATTCTCTTCATAATCTTCATAGAAATGCTTGAGTGAGCCGCAGGAGAGGTTTTGATGGAACATACTTTCCTATTGAGTTATGAGTCGAACAGTAGAGTTTAGTGAGATTGTTTAAGATCATATGATCATATGACCATACCTTTATCTTATGACACCTCCCTGTAACATGGGAATTGCCTTGTGCATATACAACCAATACCCTAATACTGAAACCAAATTTCGGCTATCTTTTAGTTCCTCTTTCCTTTTTGAAATCTTTGCCAATCTAAAGTATTTTTTCAATCATTTATCTCGACAGTATTCCCTTTATGCTGACAATTTTATTTAATTCAAAGCATCGAGTTAGTGTGCACTATAGTGTAATTCCTGGCAAGTGGTAATGATGATTTGCCGCAATTGCGCATACATTAAGTCAGATATATGGAAATGGTGATTTGTAGTTAGAGAGTTGACGGATGTGACATTTATGCAAATGAAGTTGATCAAGAATACTCACTTAATTTTGCATGAGTGCCTATATTATCAAATGCTATCCAACAGCATTGACCATAACGATTGCATACATAGATTTATTGCCTATAATAAGTTGCTCTTCTTCAAAAAAATTTAGTGCTTTTTTCAACGTTCATCTCTACGATTTTCGATCACCGTGTCCGTTTGGATTAACAGCTTCAAGAAGATCAGCAAACAGCCACTACACTCACAGCAACCGTCATGTGTTTGAATGTCAATGTCTAAGCGAAATACCATCATTCATACAGGACATCGCGTCAATCACTCGGATATTCCCCATACAATGATGTGTTTTGCAAACTCAAGCAATATCGCTTACAGATTTGACAAGTTGAATTTACGACGCAACGATCAAAATATGCTTGCCGGCGTATTACGACTTACCGAGGATGCATTCATGTTTTAAAGAAGTTGCAGCTCTATGACATCGAAGAAGAAAGAATAACGACTCTTGGCATCAGCATTTCGCGCCTTGCAAGCAGAACTAGGCGCCTTTTACTCCATCCCCATGACTGTTCAATCCTTTCAATTCTATGGCTGCGAAAAAATGCTAGGCTACATGCTTTCATGTCAAATGTTCATTGGGACGGAATGGGTGCTCTCATCGTTGATTCACTGTTGGGTGACAATCAAAATATAGTTGAATCAACTGGCCGCTAATCGGTTGTCAGTACCCTGCTGTGAATAAAAATTTATTTTTGAAATAATGTAAGTGGCAATGAATAAAATATACATCAATTGTTTTCGGGCAAATCAAAGAAGCGGTCATCATAAGGCAAAGCAAACTCTCTACAGATGCCTCGAGGCAAGAATCGGTGCGTATAAAAGGAGAGCGTATTTGATCATAGGAATCAGTGTGCTTCTAAGAATCGATATTTTTGCAAGCTCTTTCTACTTCCTTGCAATTTTCTTACAGTGTCCATTAGTTCGTGCTTTCAAATTGCGATTATATATAATATATATATATATATATATATATATATACACTTTTTTTTACTACTGTTGGCCTCGATAGCATATTATTGCTTCATAAAATATCAAACTGCCTGGTTATTTCTAAAATCATTTCACCTGCCACTCCATAAGCACTCTAAATCAGTCAATAGATTGATAACATCGCTCATTTATTAAGCTTTTAGTGATGGCACCTTTCCAACAAGTTCGACAACTTCTATTATTTAGCCACTTTCAGTACAGTCATTAGAAAAAAAGTGTGCTAAATTGATAAGCATTTAGGCCACGCTGGCATAGAACTTCGCGAGCAATTTTGGTTTTTCCTCTTTAGCACATTTCTATGACTTTCTTATTTTATCCTTGGATCCTCGAATCGCTTCAGCATAAGCGCTTCCACCTCTGCGTACAACTTGCTTTCTTCTTTTTGTTGCGGTAATGGAATCGGATTATAATATCACTATTGCTGAGCAATAGAAATGAGAGTCTCTGATAGAATGCAGTATCGAATGTGATCTTTCTACTTCATATCTGCAAACACACTCGCCAAATAAATTGTGATAAGGCACGTGTATATTTAGGGCTATGCGTGCGTGTGTTCTTGCCTATTGAGAGCGCTATAAGCACAGAAACTGAAACTTCTAAAAGTAATGTCATCGATCAGAAAAAATTTAAAAACATCTAAATGCGTTTAAATTTTTGCACGCCTTGATGGGGGCACATTTTCACAAGCAGCTAGCTCACCAAAAGCAGTAAACCCTTTATAGAAGACGCTTATGAGCGATTAGTGTTTGAAATATGCGTCACTAGTGAATAGGTTTTATTATTTGTTGGCGATTTGTGAAAGTTGCTGATAGGATGAGAGAGATTGCAAATGCCTGTATCGCGTCAACTATTATTTTCTTGTTCTACAACCTCATCTGCTTCTTTCTACCTACTCCCTCTTAACATAGACAACTCGAAATTGCAATGCAATGAAACATAAGAGCTGTAGAAGCGAGTATACCGCGCTATGACAATGGTCGTACCAAGCTCAGCTCCTGCCGCTTTTTAATTCCCTTTGTCTTTTCCAATCGTTGCCTCTGAAGAAGGAGAGGGGTGGACGGAACTTCCACGTTGCTAGCACTTGAGATCGGTGGACATACAGACCCACAGCTCAAGTCTGACCTTACAGGCCTGCCTCTGTCTCGAAATTCTCGAATATGAAAAGCACTAAGTCCGGTTATTACTTTATCCGTGGAAACGTGCTTTCTGCATGCCCTTCGTACAAACACTAAATTTTTCACAGACGTAAGCGGGTAGGAGAAGGGGGAATGGAGACAATCTTTCCAGTGCTGAAGGAATAATACGCTTTTTTTTTCTTTTCTGTGCGTAGAATGACACTGTTGTTTTCTTTCAATATCTGCAAGGGAAAAGCGTCTATTGCTTTTCCGGCTATAGGAAGTTGCTTCGTGTTTCGTTTCATATTTGTAAAGGCGTTGAAAGCTTTCGGGTTTTATGCTTTCTTTTTTTCTTCTTTTCACCACTCGTTTCCAGAACACTTTTTAATAGCTTATTCCTTCCATTAGAGATCGGCTGTGCATTGTGCCATCCTCAGAATGAAGAAAATGAAGGTGGTTGAAGGTTGGAGGAAATGTGCTTGATGAAGAATCATCAAAACGGTCTTTACTATACTACTCCATTGATATTTGATGGCTTTGATAACCTCTATTACTTTTTTTTAATATACGCGTACTCAACTTTACCTATGTAGTGAAAATGTCGAAGTGGCAAAGGAAGAAAAAGTTTTAAAGTTTTCTTCACAGCAAAACTGTCACTGGTAACATCAATATACATATGATTCTCCATTGCATCATTTCCAACATCATACGGAGGACTGCATTTTGGAGGCCTCAGCTGAAACTTCGGTGAATAAACTTTGCTTTGCAAACGTCAAAATATATTAAAAGAGATTAGTCCCCTGTATCATGTAAATGCCTCTATGTCTTCTTATCTTACCTTAAAGAAGGCCGTAAGTCTTCGATCACTAACATCTTCTTTAACAGTGTAGATATAGTTCGAAATGAACTAGTGAATTACCTCGCATTCGTTAGGAAAGCGAGACGAAACGTAAAACCGGACTGAACAAGCACAAAATGCTGCAATTATTGATGAACTGAAGAAAGGAGGGGAGACAGGAGGAAGGCATTCCCTCCAGGAGGACATCCCTTCCAGGAGGGCATCCCTTCAAGAGTTTCTTCTGGAATAGTTTGCTTTTTAAGGGCATTTTCTTAGTTGATCACTTTTCTGCTTAGTTATGACTTTCGATGATACCTCCCTCCCTAACTCTTCAAGGAAGATCCCCATGTAGGCCCTCATCGCAATAAATTGTACTCAATGTCCTTAGCAGTCAACTCAAAAATGATCGAAACGATCACAGTTTTACGCATTCTCTTCGCAACAACATCCACTCACAAGGCAACGTGAAATTGACTCATGCGGCTAAGTAATGAATTTTGTTACAACTGAATTATCACCGTTCACGAGGTAACAATACGATATTCGTTACGAGTCGGTGGCTTCCTTTGTGGGAGTGGGACTGCTTTCACGAATCGTAATACCGGCCGGTTGAGTGATCGGGAAAAGTGGAAACATGAATGGCGACATAGATTTACATGCCTGAAAACAACAGGCGGAATAATACGGTGAATCTCTGAGGAAAATATCTAATCAATGATAAATTCTGTATCGTTTCAGCGATACTCACGCTTAAAGCTCTATATCCTTATGCAACACGACGCTGTTGCTGGAACTAGCCTCACTTTGTCACACAGCGACGCTATAAATTTCAGCCATAATATACGTTACCGCAATATAGGTGCACTTTCTATCGCGTGCACTTTCTATCACGTGCACCTACATTGCGATCAAGAATTTATTTATTAGTGCGGTTTTTTATCGCACATATTGATGGAGTATACTTCTGAGCTTGCAGATTTAGCGGTGTAGGTACTTGGCAAATTCCGCTTCAAATAAATAAAGCTTAGCTAGCATCGAGATATTACTGATTGATGGCCAAGTAAACGCTCATTCACATGTTTTTACGCTTAGTAAATTTCGGTGAGGATGCGTACGTATAACATGATGTTAGTGGTTAAGTTTGTGGTGGTATTTTCGATACGACGACCATTTCCGCTTCTTCGTTCCCACCCTTCCTCTTCACCCATTACCTCCTTCTCCTCCTTCCTTTCTACATTGGATGGGTTATACGAAAAGATTTTCCGCAGTTACAACTCGGTCTCTTCTTTTGAAATATTCTATTGGTACACTGATAACGCTTTCAAAAGCAGTCATCACTCTTCCAATGCATTGCAGTAATTGTTTTAAAAGAATGGCCCAAGCCTATGTTGTACAAGCAGAAAGAGCCATATTGAAAAGATTCAAAACAAAAGATTCAACTTTAAAAGATTCACAGTAGATCCAAAACAAGCTTATATTCATTTCAGCATAATTAATTTTTGGGGATATTGTAAAGGAAAGTCATAAAAAACGTTTCATCTTATAATTCGCGCATTCTTAGCTTATCCATGCGAGTGTGGCACTAAAATTTTGGTTTTTTTTTTTGAAATACCTAAATCTCGATGTTGCTCCAATTGCTCTAGAGCTGTGATTCTAACTCGTGCATCAATTTTGCAAAAAAAAAGGAAACCACTTCTGCTGTGTATTCCATTGAAATGCATCAATGTCATCCGTTCTCACTTACTTCACAGTTACATAATTATAATAATAAAATACGCTTAGAGCCTCAAAATTCACTTGAACTCGAGGGTATTTTGCATTCGGTCGACGTCCACGTGGTACTCGCGATGCAGCAAGAAGACTTTCGATCGAGAAAGTGCTCAAGGGCTCTTTTGAAGCACCGCCATTTGCCTATAATTTTATCTGCAACGGTCATTTTGACGCTTTAATCTGTATAAAATTTTGAAAGTGAGATTATTTTAGGGCGCCGATCATACAACATGCATCCCATTTAAGCAATTAGTGAGATGCTGAAGAAGATTGCGAGTAAAGCATTTGACCAGCTATCAGGACGGTATGTGTGCTGATGCAAATGGCATTTACGGGCTGGCTGTTCTCTTAATCAATTCTCGTGAATTCTCAAACCCATAAATACTCTAGTTATCTAGAGTTCTTCATTAAATAAACAACAACAACAACAACAACAACAACAATAGTCGTGGTCTGTGAACAGATCGCTCGGTTATACAACTGCATCAGCTGTCAGCCATTCTAGCAAACAAGGGAGTGTAGGACTGTTATAGAATACCAAAACGCTGAAGGTTTTTATTCCTACTATCATAATCAAAAAGAGCATTACAATCACTCCAGTAGCTTTCTAGTATCTGCATTAGCATATAAGAAATCTTCGATTATAAACAAAAAGACACATTTGCGCAAATAAAAAAAAAAAATAGGCGGACGATTACCCTTATAATCGCTTAGATCACTACTGAAATTTACTAGTGAGACGTTGTTGAGAAGATAATTTCTCTGAGAAATTGAAAAGTTTGACTCGATGAGCGTTTCCGATAACCGATAGGTGCAATACGACTTTGCAACAATATCTAGCAGCCATTTAGAAAATATTTTAGCAATCGCTACCAAACTTCATATACCTCTTCTATTAGCACTTACTAAAAAAGATGTAACAATAGTGCTTGGGCTGTCCGTCACTTCGGCATACGGTAAAGCAATTTAAGTGCGCAGCAAACATAAAAAACCGATCTCTAATGCCTCCAAATCAGTGCGGCCTCATGAAGGGATAGTACTCAACTACGAAGGACTGAGCTCTATTGAATGCTTTGCTAGGCAAGGCGGGCATTATGATGGGAATGTTGAAACGAATGGATGGAATAGGAATATAGATGAGGATGTGAGTCAAACATGCCAATTATACATGCTAGTTCCACAAGAGATCATTCTAATCTTTTGAGTGTGTGCAGCACAACTTATACAATTTTGCAAATTGATCTGCAAATGCATGCATGTGATGCCTTTTACAGATCAACAAACCCATCTCATCGACTACGTCAACATGTACGCTTGATATTAAGATTCATCACACTCACTTGTTGTCCGCCGGTTTCGTCGTTATTCGTCGCATCGCCATTGCAAGAACTCTGCAATGTGGTATTTTGGGTTCGCGGTGTTCCTTTCCTTGATTGTTCTTTCTTACGCCATTTAGCTCTTCGATTTTGAAACCAAACCTGAAATAGTGATGAATTCCAAGCTTTCCCGCAAACTTCCATTTAAATTCTGTTCGAAAGTTGCAAATCAAGCATCAGTATAGCGGTATTCGGCAGTGTGGGCAATGAAGGGTTGAATGATTGCGGCATCTTTTGGCCTGACTCTGAATTAAATCTTCTGATTTTAGTAGCTCAATCATGATTGAAAATTTCGATTTTCTCCGTACTCTCAAGATGTTCCTATCAGCGGCCTTGCCATCACCTTAATTGCGCTTAAGTTTTCTCTTCCCCTTTCGCACTGTCAAGTTTTGAATATGTAGCAGTTGATAGTTTTTGTTCCTTCCTGAAAGAAATTTTATTTCCCGGTGGTTTTCTTCTTTCCTAAAACAGGTACCGTTTACATCAGATTATCTTTTTATTCAGAAGGCAAAGTTTGCCTTCTCAGAGATAAATGAGCAAACTGAACAGCTTAATGCAACAAAGAAACCTGTTTGCAAGATGCATGAAATATGAAGCAATGCATATGTAAAAACACTATCAACATTGAATATTTTAGAAGCTAACAAATGCTGGCAGCCATAGTGAAAACAATATGACACTGTTGCTATACCTCAGAAATGTGTTTAAAGTACCGCTCGAAAAGAAGCATTTATCTAGATTGACCTTCCCCAGGTATAGCGTTAGCGACTTGGGTGGTCCTGTGCTCTATGTCATCACTCACCGTATAAGGGAGGAAATTAGGCAGATACAAGTAGCGGAAACATAGTAACAATAGAGTGTCCTCCTTTTGCTATATAAACAATAAAGGGTTTGTTTTTATGCTGCAATTAAAAGTGAACTTATAAGGGCGAAAAAAAGCTTCAACAAAGAAGTTGCAAAAGTGGTTTCCTTAGGTCGAGGCAACAACAAGGATTGAATGTCACTAAGAAAGTACACAATGAAAAGGGTGTTTTCAGACGAAAGGACGTTCAGAGGAAAGGAAGTTTAACTTATGAACTTGGGCAAACCGCATTCGCATGTGCGATATGCAAGTTTTTATAACAACTATCAAACGCACTATAAACCGTGATATGTCAAAACGTCACTCATTTTTCTCTTATATATGTACGTAAACGAAAAAAAAATGTATTCACATATATTGTACGGTTGTGTTGCAGAAGGTGGGGGTGAAGCTTATTTTGATTCGACCTCGTTCGGCATAATGTTTGCCTCAATGTGTACTGCTGATTAGCGAAATGTTGCTTGACTTGCTTAATTTCTTCTCCCCTCCCCCCCCCTCCCCGGCCCACCAAGGGGGAGCCCTTGGTCCTACCTCCTTTTCAAGACTATTGTTCCTCCTTTCGCATCCAACAATGTAGATTTAGCGCAAAATAAGACTGATAAATTGCCCTTTTTCATTATTCGAAGCGAAATGCAAAAGTTGATTAGTCACTTTGACACTTAAAAGGATTACACTCGAAATGTTTCATCCTTTTTTTTCTTTCAAGTGGCTGCTAATCTACGCTAAAGTAGTCAATGTTTAGAGTGCTCAAAATGCAACATCCGAATAGAGCGACGTTCATTGGGATATTAACGTCACAAATTGTGAGACCCTTGAGGATTGTGAGCTTTCGAGATTTCAAAAGTGATTCTTAAATGCGACATTTGGATGCGGACAACTCCCACTGCCTAAATAGCAGCCACTTGGTTGTGTTATCAATCGGCCGCATCTTGTTCGAGAGTGTTTGTGCTTGGTGGCTATCGAGCTAGCGGACAAGCACGCTTAGCATCGCACCGATAAAACCATCAAATAATGAAATTAGTTGTAGCGAAATGTGTGGCGTATTTTTCTTTGCGCCAAATGGGCTGCTCGTTTAGAGAGGCGCATTGTGGTCGCGAGTCGAACTGAATTTAGGCATCTAGCGAGGCTGCTAGCTAGCCAGGCGTGATAGGATATTGGCCACATAGGCCGACAGACACGAAGATAAACATTCGAAGATAAATGCGTCCTGCCAATTGCCGCGTCTATACGACAAGGCTAGCAACTCAATTGGTTCGCGCCAGCCCCAACAAAATTCCTCATTATGCACACAAGATTGACGCTGACAAACAATGGAAACGATGAATTTTACTGAGTGAAAAGTGATCGTAGACGGCAAATCCTATGGCTTATGAAGGATTTCAAGTTAAAGCTAGGTAGTAGCACCATTACGGGACTTTTAAATTTCACATGATGAATCGCGAGATATTTTCAACTACCTTTTGCCCATCCACCAAGGTAAAGAACTAAGCGTGTTTGTGTTCACGCAACTGAGTCAAATGTTAGGCAACAAGTTTTTCATCTGTTCAAATGTCTAATTTCATCCTTCCATCACAATTTTAAAGCTTTCGTTCTGCACGATGAGATCTATGCAGTGATTCGTCGTTGAAAAAGCATTCGATATTTTTTAGAAGTACAACCTCGCAACAAAGTACGCACACAGCTACTGTACTTTTATGAAGTATCAGCGACACAAACGACCTAGCTTATATATATATATAAATATATATATATATATATATATATATATATATCCCTATCACCTGATTCCATCTGCAAACCTATTGCATTTTCGTTGCAATACATTAATTTAAAAGTAGAATTGCAATGCAATCACCGAAGCAAGTGTTGCTTGATCTATTACTTTAAGTCGAAGATATTTATCGATTGTTTTATTTGAGGCAACAAGATGTTGCATTTCGAGATGTTGCATTCAATAAAAGTTGGTAAATTTTTTCTACCGAACATGCAATTTTTAATGCACAATCGACAAACCTGCACTCTCGACTCCAGAAGATCAAGTCTGAGAGCGAGAGCCTCACGCATGAATACATCTGGATAGTGGCTAGCTTCAAAAGCATTTTCTAGTTCTTCCAATTGCCAACCAGTGAAATTTGTCCTTGTTCGACGCCGTTTGCTGTCGACCTTCTCTGCTGCAATTGAAAATCATCTTATTTGTCGATCACATGTTTAGTCACCGTAATTTTAACAACTTATGAATTTTCTCAACTATATGACACGTTATCACAACAAAAAACGAATGTAAATTTAGCCTTCACAGTAGGCAATCGACCGGCAAGGCCAGGGTTGATTACTGCTTAAGAGTCCTGCCAATTGCTTCAGGGATTAGCAAAAATTATAGATCAAGGAAGAGAGTAAGGAGAGAGCAAAATGATCTTGATAATTAAGGTTGATTCCATTTGCATTTCACCGCGAACTTGGCCTGAAAAAAGTAAAAGTTTGGCCTTTTTTCTGTGTTGTCACGTTATTGTCCAAGTTCATGAGCGCCGAACTGTGGAACCTTTGGGTTCAATCAATTTCATGCTAAAACGCCAAATGTGATTAATTGCTTCAACATTAATTGGTACAAATCATTGTTGGAAGATTGAGAGCCAATCGTCTTCAAGAAATTTGCAAGGAGGTCTCTGCCGCTTAATGAACAACTAAATGAAAGACGGTGACTCTAGATGCGCCCATTAAAGGAAATTCTGCAGTTTAAATGAAAAAAATATCTTAGCGATGATGCAGAATATATGAAATTCATTATCCACAAAAACTGTCGCATAGCTAAGAGATAAACCTCAATTAAAAGAATGAACCTTCACTACTGTTGCGTTTTTCACCTCCAAGAAGTGCCACTAAGTCAAGGTGATCGGTGCTTAGCGATTTCTGTGCACCGTTTGACGATCCTTCCACGGCTTCTGGAGTCGCAGATCTTGAAGAACCACCAGAACGACTCGTTGAGGATGCTCGCACTGTTGCAAATGCGTCAACTGAAAATCTTCGTCTTCGTGAAAATGAATCAAATGAGTTTGGAAAAAAATAACGCTTCAAAGAAATTGTAGCAAGAAATACGATTCCTGCAAAGTGAGTAGCAATTATTGAACTGTTGAACAGCATCGCTCGGAGTGTCATATCTAATCAATTGGAGCTTGCAAACCAAAACGACGTATTTAACACATAATAATATATCAGTGGTGCTTTGCAGAAAGCTTTTGAGTTCTTGTTGTGAAAAGAGTAGGAGCAGATTGAATGAAAAATTTTTCAGAAGGGCTACAATAATGACTCCAATTTTTGTGGAAATCGAATTTTTTAACCTCAGCTTCATTAAAACAGTAAAAATATTGAACACTGTAGAATTGACACTATCAAAACTTGCGCTAAAAAATTTAGAAAAATTGTGTTTGTCGAAGATCTCAACGATTAGCTGCGCTATAAGCATGTGTTGGTAAATAACATCTACCGAAATGTAATGTGCAAATTAACTCGTATATTCGAACGAAAGCTGTTAAATGTTAACGTGTCGAACGCTCTGAAATGTTAAAAACGTGTAACATATGGTCGATAGGAGTGTTGATAATACTATATATATAATATATATATATATATATATATATATATATATACTACTCCATTCGACCAATGACTTTTCTAAAAGCTCATAAAAGCATCGCGATACACTTCACAAGAACGAAACGTGCTGGCACATTTGCTTGTGGTCACTTCAGTCAGTGCTGATAGATGTCCATCAGCACACTGAGTGACCAACCGTTCACGTATATAACGCAAATATATAAACATATTAAACGCTGATTAATTCATGCAACGATTGTTATTAATGGTGTGCAGAAATATATGAGTGCACTGAGGAACGGCTGTGAAATAACGTTAAGGATGTTAAGTGCGTATATGCAATCGGTAATGCAATCCGTTTGATTGGTTAGTTGTATAAAGGTACGAAAAGCGCCAAAACGATGTCTAATATGCATTTGTTATTAAATCTAAAGCGAAAACTGTTTAGCCAATGAGGCTGCTTTCTGATGCGATTCCCGAACATATGCTCTACAAATTCACACATGCAAATTTAATTTTACAAGAGATGGAAGCACGGAAGGCAATAAGATTATGATGTGGAGAATACATTCAATGAATTTTGTTACCCAATTTTTTGGGTTGATGCAGCGGAATTACTCGAACTATTGGCCAACATATGCATACACGCAAATAAATACGAAATCGTTATTATAGAAATAATGGCTCACAACTTCTGAAGTTGCATGTGAATAATGTTTGACTTCTATATTGTGCTATACTTAAGACCATTCTCTGTTATAGTGAGGTTATGCTCACTAATATTCGTCCACATTATATCACTTTTATTTCCGCTTGATTTTTAAAGAGCTAATTCATGACAGCACTTTATTGTCATATCCACCTACCAATATAACTCGGTATTCTTATCAGTTTAAGTGATTAAATTATGCGGCACTCGGAGCTTGATGTTGCAACTAACATCTGATGCTCATATTGAACGATATTATAATATTATACGGCTTGCTTGAAAGAACAATAATTACACATAGCGTTGCTAAAATACTTCAAAAACATTAATTGTCATCGCTTAGGCATTAGAATGCTTGAAAATGCTGGATGCACAGAGGTCATTGTGGGATCTTTTATGCTAATCACTGTTGCAGATAGCAAAGCCAAAAGGTTTGTGCTTATGAGAGGTCTATAAAATGAAGAAGAATGGTGTAGCAAAAAGCGGTGTAGGAAAAGTTTGGATAGAAATAAAGGCCAACAAGACGCGAATAGCAAACAATTCCAGAGTTGCAAGACGACAGAAGGATGCGATTCATAACGGTAACAACAGCAGTTGCAGGAAGGGAGGGAGGCGGTAGAAACTGAGCTTGCTCTACGTTCAGTTTGCATCCAATGAAACAAAGAAGCAATAAGAAGTGAATTTATTGCTGCTGAAAGAGGGTCATCATCTCGACGAATGGTCATTAGTGTCAATTAAATAAAGCATATGTAAAGGCAACAAATTTTTATGTAAGCATACAAAATTGGCATCTAGATATGCTAGATATTAAAGTCATGATAAAGCAAACAATGGAAAGTTCGCTAGGATATTATTCCAGCTATCAAATAAAACTTGAAGGGAAATGATGAATGGATCGTTATGATCTTACGTTTGTGGACATTTAAATTAAGAACTGCATCATGTATGCTACCCTCAAGTAGCGAGTGTCTATCAGACTCTCCAGCATTTGCAGTGGATCATCAAGGCAATTATTGCAAAAAATAGCAAAATGACCTACCTCCATTCGTTAATTGTTGTTGCATCTTCCAACACTCTTGCCAGAATTGCTGCATATTCAAATTAGCGAACATTTGTAGCCTTTTAAGGTGAAGCTGACTGTCAGGAAACTACCAATGCTCTGAGCATCCACCAATCCTGAACAAGGCAGTGAGGGCTCCACTCAATTAGCCCTTGACGCCTTTTTACCGTTCTCGATGGAATTACGCCTGGCGATATCCACATACCCTGACCAATCAGCCGGCAGCAAGTGGGCGGTGCCACAAAATGCAAAAGTTATCTTCAATGCGTCCAAAGTTATCAGATGTTAAACGTCCATAGGAAGCTATTGGTTGCTGAGATGCAGGCAACCAGAGATGACAGCAGTGTGAACAAAGTGGAAGAGAAGAGTGAGAGCAAGGGGAACATGACTGCCTGTAGAAGCATTCTCAGAGAGTGGAGGCGAATAGGAAACGGTGGAGAGTGTAAGTGAAGGGAATGTCAAAATGTAAATACATGATTAGCATGCTAATAGGGATAAGAGAGAGTGAGACGCAAGATTGGTCGTTGTGAGCAACCAAGACAGATTGCACGTAGAAATATGATGGACGATCCTGGGGAATTGCTTCCAAATCGTTTAGCTGAGCTTTTTTTACGCAGCAGCGAACTAGCGCGACCCGCTGAACCGAAAGCAATGCCGATAAAACAGTTAGGGGGATTAAAGAAAAGAATTTACCGATCTTCTCATTGCTTAGTCGTAGGGTCTAAGCACAGCGAAACCAAATACCAGCAGAAACTAATCTACGGGCTGTTCGTCGTTTCCTTGAAAGACGAGCACATTATTAGCCAAAGGAAATATGTGCTTTCGAAAGAAAACGCATTTGCTTGAACGGAAGTCACTCAATGACAACTAATAATTGATTATATGATGCGATAAAGTTTCATTTAGTGAAAGATAAATAGCTTATTGAATGTTTTGGTTAAGCTCGAATAATGTCTTCATGTAATTCTCACCTATTTAGAGTTTAATCGTTGTTCGCTATTTGCGATAAGCGGGTAATATAATTTGCAAATCTCAATAAAACCTTTTTAAGGTGACTCTAAAACTGTTTGTGCAAACTTATTCTCGAATTTTGATTTCTTCTATATATTATTGAACAATGAGGCAAAAAATTTTTCAATCACTTCTCATGTCTTTCTTTCTCACTAAGCATTCAATGTAAGCCGTCATAAAAAGCTCAATAAAACAACAAGTATGAAAGTTGTTTTGCGTCTTTCATTGATCTCCACACAAGAGCTTCCTCAATGTTTGATTCATGATTGAGTTGCCAATGAAGTACGGTACTTGGTTTGCTGTTTACCTTTAACGCCATATAGAATATTTCCTTTCCTCCTTCTATAATTATGTATTTTAACCTTCCCTCCCTTTGCGCCCTTTTTCTACAGAAATATGTCGGCCAGCATAAACGAGGAAAGCTTCAATTTGTTGTAATGGCCAGTTTCTAGGAATACAAGCAAGTTATGTTTATCGCAACAATGTCAGCCAAGAGCAGCCGCTAGCGTTGTTGTCATCCATTTAACAAAAACTTAATCAGATACTGATGATGGGTTTCCACCTTATGAAAGTGGCCGTGCTTATGCTTTTCATTAGTCTTTTTATTTATTTATTTATTTTTGCAATAATAAAACAAATTGCGTTTAAATGGATTTTTTTTCAACGCAACAAACTTTACACCAAAAAAGTACAGTTCTTTGAAGAAAATTGACTTGTTTCCTATATAAGAATACGGTTATTAAGATTGCCTCAGCAATACTGCTGCATGCCAATGTAGCGAAACTTGTCGAATATCTAACAGTAATAAAACATTAACAATAAATCAATAAATCTAATAGCTATTATTCCATTGCGAAATGTTTGCAATAAATGATATCGGCTTCGAGTAATCGTAAACTTATCAACGAATTCTGAGTGTTTCTTTATTCCTTCGGATCATGCACCTTGCATATTCTTCGCTCATTCCATATGCGGCACACAGTTGGGGTCCACGCTTGCCGATAGCCTACGTACAAGCAGTGATGCGAATACCGTTCGCCTATATCACAAATTCATTAACCAAATGGGCGCTGATTGATGGATTACCCGTCAAATTGGTCGCGATTGTATATTTTGTGCTCATCATTCATGGTCTTTCTTCAATCTCTTTACTATTTCCCATTTCCCATTGCAGACGCTTTCTTCTATAACGCTTTTTTTTCGTTTTCTTAATACTTACTCATCCCTTTAACTATTAAACAATCTTAAATTTCTTCATCCCCCTCACATTCATGGTGCATTGATACTGATTTATGTGTACTGTCAATCGTTAGCCTATCGTTCTTTTGTCTCGTTTCCGATCTCTAATATTCCCGTTTCGTGTTGCTTTTTCCACAGCGGCCCACTATTCTCTCATTAGACTTTATCGTTCGTTCTCTCTCTCTTCTCTCTCAATCCTTCGCTCTCCTGTTTCTCCATTTTTTTTCGTCGATTAGAGTCGATCTCTCGACCCCCGTTGTAGTGAATGGTGTCGGATGAATTTCATGAATCATTTAACCTTGAAATTGCTTAATGGGATGAGAGGCGTATTTGATCGGCGAGCTGACGTTCCATGGACCATTCGAATAGTCGAATGCACATATGCATTGTGCATCGAATTAGCACAGCACATTCATACCGTTCATTGAATAGTGCTTATTTGCTTCTTATTGCGAATCGAATGTCAAAGATTGCACTATCAGCAAATGATTGATGTTATATTTTCTTTTCGCGTTCTTCTCATTTATTGCTTTCTTCCACAGAGTAGAGTGGAACATTTTACAACTAATTGAATTTTGCAACGAGAGGAGAACAATTGAAACCCTTTTCACTAAATAACCAGTTCTGTGGGAGAAGCATTAGGATATTACGTGAGGCTTCAAATATACAGGGGATGTACTTGAGAATTAAGCAACCAATCCAAGAAACTAAATAATGTGAAAATGAATAATACAAGTGCATTTAATAGAGGCAGATGAGCATAAGTGATTCGAGTGTTCCTTTAAGTAAGGTTAAAGTAGATTTGTTGGATACTTTACAGTTTGATCTCGTCATCGTCTCTCACAAGAAATCATTTTTTCGAATTTTCTTGAAAAAAAGAAAAAATCTTGTGTCTACGGAAAAGAAGATATTTCAGAAGATGGAAAAATTCGACCACGATTATAAAAAGACGCCCGCCTTTGAGAAGTGAATGAAAAAACGCTGTCACGCTGACGATTACAGCTTGTTTTGACTTCACTCTTATAGCATTTCTTCCGATGAAGATTTCAACGTTGCTTTGCCACTCGTAACTTCAAAAAGAAAAAAAGAAAAACAAATAAAAAAAAATTGATTCAGCACAATGCTTAATGAGGTATTATCTCTTAAGAGCTTGTAAAATTTACCATTACGTTGAGAAGTTTAACGCACACTTCTTCTTTGTTTCTCTTTCTTTCGATGTCAATTCAAAAGTTAATCTACTTCTAGCTCATCTCAGATGAAATCGTATCTAAATGTGCAATTTGCCTTTTATAGCTTAAAATTTAATTAAAATATTATTTGTTGTATTGAATGCTTATAGCGGCTAGATAATGTCACACTCGTTATTCACTATTAGAGAAGAAATGTGGAATTGAAATTAGCGACAGCAAATTTTTGCCATGGGTGCCGTTATTTGATGCAAAATTGCGGAAAAGACGACGTTCTATAAAGAAAGCATTCGATGAAATTAGAAACGATTAGACGGGCAGCGCTCAGCTAAATGATATGGAAATTGGCTTATAAATTGAAGCGAATATGAGAAGCAATTGTTTTCCGTTAATTTTGTGGCGATGAACCGCGTCAAATCGCTAAACTGCTGATGCTCCTTAAAATTGCCTTCTTTCAAGCATAAAGCAGACGAATTACAAGCTAAAGCTGCTTTATTTGAAATGTTGCGGTAATTTGTTGTGGCATTTACTTCGGTATTCTTTCGAATAGTTGCTATGCAACTGCTCGAACAACCCGATCTCAGAAATTCCAATTTAACATTCTGGCATTGCTCCCTGTTATAGCAATTTTGGAATCCCGCTTTCCATACTTTCATGAAAAATAACGTTTGTGGCAACATTTTCGTGAAATAAACTGATGAAAGCTATGGCAATTTTTATCAACAATTTAGACAACCTCTAAATTAGAAGTACTCAGCTGAATATTTTACTATAAGCTTGAAGTTAACGACTCTTTCACGGCAAATTGGATGCCGCTTTAATTCATACTATCAATAGAATTCGACAATATTCTATGCAAGAGTACTTTTTTGGGGTATACCGGAAATGACTTTTGTGCCATTGAATAGTAAAAGTTGGATTGAAAAGGTTGAAGATAACGAAAGAAAAGAGGCTTTTTCCTCAAATAAATAGTATGCATTCACCCATGGCGCTACATTTTACTAGCAGTTTTTTTCATCTAAAACAATTGAGAATTAAACAAATGGGAAATCAAGGAAGATTTATAGCGTTACAATCGATATCACAAATAGCAAATGTTAGATAAGCTCGCATTTCCTCATATATGCTAAAAGAACTTTAATCTTGCACAAAAAGTGATTCGATGAGCGCCGAACTATAGGAAATACGATGAAATTTGATTGTAAGAAAACATTTGCAATGTGAAGCTCATAAGAAAATATACATAGCGTGATTGTAAAATTGATAAGCGCTACAGTATTTCGAGTAGAAAAAAGCAATCATTACTCAATATGTGATGAATAGAAGATAATCCGTACAGTCAATGAGATTACAAGAATTCTTCAGTACAATAAATCTGCTGTAGTGACGTCGCAGATAGCGGAAATCACACAGAAAAAAAAAACCCACGAAACATTTAATCATACTTGAGCACGTCATATAAAGTATTTTCAACCAAACTATAGTCTCGTGTATTCTGCATATCCGTTATTATTATCCACTATGGAATGAATGCGATAATCAAGACTTATTTGGAAGATGGAATTCAAAAAGTTGTTGTCTCTTGTTCCATCAACAACTGTAACGTTAACGTTACAGTTGTTATGGTTTAGTCGTTCCGGATCTGACGCATTCACTTCTTTCAGCAACGCCTGGAGATTCTGCTTTTTTTTTCGCTTCCAAATCCTCGTAAAGGATCGCCGGAGAACCTTTCAATATAGTAATAGCTTAATGAGCACTGCAACAAGCTAATTTTAGGAAGGCTGCGAAACTAGTGGAATGCTTGCATTTATAAAGTTATTTAACTTGTCTAGTGATACATTGCTGGACCTTTTTTATAATTTAGCATGATGCATAAACCACGATTGAGCGCTGCGGTCATCTATGACCACATAGGGAAGATCTCACGTCTGCAAAAAATTACTAAACTGCAGAAGCGCCCATTTTTGCGCATATTTTATGAAAAGCTAAACGCAAGATTCGATATGGCTATCTCTTGTTAAGCGTTGTAAAATTGCACCGTAATGCACAGCAAAAGGTCCATAATAACGCTTCTTTTGCGAAAACAGTGTTTCTTCCCAAGTATATTGGAAAATGATGCTCTTGAAAAGTTGTAAATTTTGACGATGATGTGACCTCTCCTCATTGAATGTCGATGTGTCTTATTCGGCTCACTGGTGCCATCCTTTGTGAATTTATGATAGTGTTAACCTATTAGTGTCCATCATAGTATTACTAATATTTGCAGCGCTCTAGTTCTCCAAGTGTTATGCTCCAACTATCAAAGATTTTCACGATCATTCAGCTACACCTTAAGAATTCGGAATAAGAGTGAATGGAGTCGAAGTATCAGATGCGCTGAAATCGCTACTTATTTTTTGCGATTTGAAAAATTTCCAATGATAATGTTGGATGGTTATTTGAATCCATCTTTACCATAGTTATTCGGTAGGTGTTGTAGCAAAACTTTGTTAGAGGCCACAATCAACTTTGTAATATTGCACATTTGATGCAGAAAAAAAAATTATGAATAGGTACCTCGTTGAAATTCCTCTTGAGATAGTACTTCCTCCGAATGGTATTGTATGAGGCAAATATGAAATCGACAAATGGTTCAGAGGTTATATGGAAGAAAATTACACAGCCTATCATTAGTGGAGTGCCTTAGAAGGTGTTTTATAGGTGCAATCATTTGATGGATATTCACTTTTAAAAATTGATTCACTTTTTTTTTTCGTTTCATGCTTTGTGCGATTATCGAAGGGAACTCGATCGATGAGCGCTATGAGAATTCCAGCAAGAAATTTCGTGAGGAATTAACCAACAAGTGATTTTTCAAAGTCATCAGACGACGAATTATCTTTCAGATTGTCTCTTGGGGAAGGAAACATTTCTATCCTCTTGTCTTTTCATCTTTTCGTCTTGATTGTAGGTGCAACTGCCATCAATAATTGTTCTTCGAGTGCTCCTTAACAAATTCTATTAGCAAAAAAAAAAAAAAAAATTCTCGAATAGTCCATTTATGTAAATGTAAAAGATGGGCATTTATTTTATCGAAAGTGCTCAGTTTAACGGTAGTCACATATTAGGACGCGTTTAAATGGCGCAAAAGCAACAAATGATTCGTTCGTAGAATGTGGCACTCAACGGAATCATATGGCAATCTCATGTCGAATTGGTTCGTCCCCGGAGATACATGAGCATCATTTAGCAAACATAATTTCTCAATTAACACTTCTCGCTTAGCTTTGGGAATTGTTTCCACATCGGAAGCGGCTGCCTACCACACCACGCATGCAACACTTCATTGCGCACAAGCCAAATTCACTATCCATCATGCAGTCCACGCATACACATGAATATTTGTGAAGCTTCAGCAAATCAACTCTACGCCGATTAACTTTTCTACTGACGCTAAATATGATGGAAATTGTCAAATTTCAAGCGGAAATAGTGCGCCGTAAAAAATAAGTTAAAGAAGGTCAACAGCATACAGGCAGATCAAGCGACTACTCAACACGAGTCGTGAGACTAGTGAGAGCAGTGAGAATTTGCAGTTATGCTCACATATTCATTCCTGAGGCAGAATCGAGAGGGTTTAAAAGGGGTTGATGTGCTCACATATTCATGCCAGCTTTTAGACTGTTCTTAGGGCCGAGTGGACCTTCGAGTGACCGTTGAAGTGAATGAGGTGATCAGCGGCAGTTGGAGTTCGACCGTATGATCGTGTCTGCGATTGAAGCTATCTTAGTGTCTCTTCTTTTTTTCACCTTGCTGCATAAATTTGATTAACTGTGTGCCCTTATATTTGTGCTTTCACTCAATTTACTCGACCGCAGCTCGACAAAGGATATAGACCTCAAATAACACTGTCCTTTTTGTAATTTGTTTTGGAAAGCATCATTATGGCAACATTACACCTCAACGTAGTGAGATCTTATCTACGGGTTCCTCTCATACATTCACCTCAAATAACACTGTCCTTTTTGTAATTTGTTTTGGAAAGCATCATTATGGCAACATTACACCTCAACGTAGTGAGATCTTATCTACGGGTTCCTCTCATACATTCGCTCCCGTGCCTTTTTTCGAGATTTTCATATGTGGTCTTCTCTGACCAAGTTCATTTTTTTTTCAGTTTTTACATTCGAAAATGAAGATCAAATTTCGCAAATGCGATTAGTACCAACTCTGAAAAATATTTTATAAGCTATTGCTACCGGCCTCTGTGTCCAACACTGATCCATCTATGCAGAAATTAGTGGTATAACGTCACTTATACCACTAATTCCTGCATTTAGATATCCGAGCAAGCAAATAGCTGGCCGTGAGCACGTAAGTTTTGATTGAATTGACTTCAGCGATCATATTTTCCTTGTTTTATACGTTTGTACACTGCAGTGCGAAATATGCCATCATGGTTTCAGTCATTATTCATATGTGATCATCAGTCTGTTTGCATCCGTCGCCAAAGAGAATTAGTATTGCGAAATTTATTAAGTATTATACATTTCGATCCAAACCAATTCAACCCTAAATCCATTGTAACTGAAAACCAATATGCAAAGATTTCCGGAAGTTGCAATAACGAGAGTTTGACCACTCAGCCAGCGTTGCTAATGGGTAATACTGTAGAATGATATTGTAAATCTAATCACCGATCACGCTTTAAAACGCTT
The DNA here is from genome assembly GCA_006503575.1 of Baylisascaris schroederi. Classification (NCBI taxonomy): domain Eukaryota; kingdom Metazoa; phylum Nematoda; class Chromadorea; order Rhabditida; family Ascarididae; genus Baylisascaris; species Baylisascaris schroederi. The sequence goes on from QEWY01002038.1 coordinate 980,463, forward strand.
GATCCATCCGAACGAAACTGTAGTAGACTCACAACAAATGCCATCACCGTTCGTCACCGATAGCACTTTACCAATATTTATAGTCAAAGATACGTAACTGAGGTGTTCTACAGCTGCTAAATTCATCCTCATCAATAGCACACACAGTTTGAATCGGCGTTAGCAGAAAAGCAATGACTCGTGCCGCAGTGGTGATTGCAATATGTATCCAAAAAATTAATATAGTTCAAAATTATGTATTCTGCGATTAGAAGTCCCCTCAGAAAGCAGATATTGCAGGTATGCAACTCCACTGAGCAAGTCTCATATAGCTTGGGTCACGCAAAGCCCTGTTTTATTAACATGAGGACCTCATTTATGTATAAATCTACGTGTTGCTGTACTTATTATCAGATGGCAGATTGCGCGCATTGAAACGCTAACTGTCCCAATCCTCCATGAAAACTACTTCGGGTGGTTGCTTTGCGTCATTACTTGCGTTTTTCGAATTCAACAGTCGAGAACTTTAGCGTAGGGAAGCGACCGACCACCCACATTGCTCACTTCTTCGCAGTTATTGAAATCATCAATGCATGCGGAATGATTAATAATCGCATCCATAAGCAAATATTGGAAGCGTGAAATCTCACAAAACAAATTTGATTTAATAAACCTACTGTTCTGTTCATGACTTGAAGGTCTTGATTTTGATGCAGAACAATGTTGTGCTTTCTTATTAACAACGAAAACTATAGAATCGGCGTGAAGTATTTTCGTATTGCAATTTATTCTACTATCTCGTTGATAGTTTGTGAGAATAGCTACTGCTAGTAGCTAGATCAACGCCTCGAAGCTGTCCCACCACTTTTTATTAAAAGATGGATTTTTAGTGGAACGTTGATTTTACTTTTTCAGCAATGAGATGACACTGATTGCACGATAATTTTTTAAGTTATTCCACACAAAGGTTTATTGAGCACGAAGTATATGGCGGAAATCAAATTGTTCCCTTCAACCAAAAAAAGAATAAAATAAAATTCACTCAAAATATGAATTTTTCGCTCTTCATGAATAACTGATTAATTAGATGTACAAATGCAGAAAAAAAAACGCTCAATGACATCATATTGCCTCACCGAATTAAATGCTGGCATTAAATATTGATGCTGAGGTGTTATTGAATTGCATTTAAAAAAAGGGATCAAAATTGCTTGCATAAATGGTATTATCCTTTATTATTTATTTGCAAATATAGGTGAAGAGATAAAAATATTCGAATATGATTTGGATTGCGAATATGATTTGCAAAAATTTGGATTATTTATGTTGAGAGAATATGTTTATGAAGAGAGACGTGAATATTAGATGAAAAAATATCCTCGCAAACGTGATCAAATTCGATGATAATTTTGTGCTCTATTGCTGTTTCTATAGATTTCCTATTTTAGCGCATATGATGAGCGCTTATCGCCCTATTTTCATCTGACAATTAAATGCTCGCAAAATTGCTATTGACGCTGGCAGCTGCTGTATGCTTATCCTCGAATGATTCCTCAAAATATTGAGGAGTGATTTCTATTCAAATATGCACCAATTGTCATAATGAATATTGTAGCGCCCATTACCTAGCGTATAAATTAGAAACGAAAGAAGAAAATGATAATTTTTGTTTAGGCATTATCTCTCAACGTTGAAAATTACTAATGAAAAATATTGAAAATTTGGAATGGAAGAAAATATTTCTTTTCTAAATGAAGATTGCAATTGAAACAGATCGCTTAATGCAAAAATTATTGATTTATATAATAGCTGGAAATATGGGATTTTGAGAATATATTCGATTAAAGAAAAGAAGTATGGTAGATTATGGAATTCTTCAAAATTATAATGCAAAATTTTAATTCTCGCATAAATAAAACAAATCAAATTCAATGCGAAACTTATCGGAAGATAAATTTAAAATAATTGACGCAAACCTTTCATATTGTGAATATGTGAAATTTTCATGAGCACAGATTTCATAAATTCGTTAAATAATATTGCAATTAAATATTGAGTATATCGTTAAATAATAAAAGTTTCAATTCAATATTGCAATTAAACGCAATAAACTGCAAAACTTATTACAATTAAACACAATAAACTGCAAAACTCATTGCAATTAAACACCACAATAAACATCTCACATTGTGTTATAAAATTGCAATTTTTTTAATGGAAAAATAGAAATTATTATTTTAGTGATGAGAAGTGAAGATATACGGAGAGTCTTATTGAACGCTATAGAAAAATTAGTTATTTGCATTGTACCTCAGTGACAAACGTTACGTAATCAATCAAACATTCTAAACGTCTCGCATTCGAATCACATTCGAGAATTAATTGAATTTACACGACTGATTCATAGTGCCTTCTGAAGGCAGCTTATTTATTATTACGTGTACCAATTACATCTTGAATCTCCAATTTCCAAAAAAAAAGAAAAATTCTCAAATGCGTAATTGAACAATGAATGCTGCGATGAAAGGTTACCAATTTAAATGCAGTTTCACCCTAAGCAAACATTTTCATGTGACCAGTGAAGCGAGTTGAATAGGCGATAAAATATGTTTTCATACTGCGGAGCTAATTGTTTCATAGTTCGTAAGAATTAGGGCACTTTGCCATTAGTGACATGCTGCACAATAATACATGTTACAAATGCTACAAAATAGTAGTATCGTACTGTATGCAGTTATCTTCTAGCGATGATGCCTCTTCCGAATGGCGCTTTTGTCAGATCACGCTCTTAGCAGTGATAATTCTAATGAGATTTAGAAACACTGCTGCAGTACCTCATCCACTGACTAGAGTGCAACAGACAACAAGTAATGAGCCGAATAATGCGCTAGAACTGACGTATAAAACCGTATTTTGTAGCGAATTATGGACAGAATCGTTGGCCATAAAAGTGGCAGTCGACAAAACGCCGATCGGCAGGACATTCATGTCGATCCTATGTAACACCCTATTAGGTGTGGCAAAGCCTAGAAGGCGTTGGATAACGGTTTGAAACAATTTCGATGTTTGATCGGTGTTTTATTGGGATGAAATCTACACAGAAGCTGACTACCATTTGTAGGCAAACCGCTGAAGCAATACATGTGAACTTTTCGTCGATCGTAGTTTTTATCGGCAGTCGATTTTGTCAACGATGCTTTCGACGGTACCACTTGTGGCACATTGATTCGTATCATTTTATTCTGTCACAAATTCATATTGCACCGGCGTTATTAGTACATATGGTAATGCATGTGAACAGTTTCTAGCGCAAAATCTTGACGTTTGATCGTTCAATTAAAATTACGCGTCATCCAAAGTTGATGCGATGAAAAATACCTTTCTGGAGTATAGGGTAGTCCAATCTCTAACGTCCTTTTCCAATGCCATTGATAGGCGTTTGCCCTACTACAGATGGCTGGCCGAAGTTGGCGTGAATGTCGCAATTGCTATTATTTCTCTTTCAGTAGCATATAAGCACGACTTTCAATCACTCCTGAGCTTTTTTTAAGTACAACAAAAAAGCGCATCAAACATATTATGCTTGGATGAAAGCAAGTCACCTTTAAGATATTTGCAAAAATCACATCTAAATCATTTGCATTTGATTAATTTGTAAGAACCACACGATGCAACAAATACCCTCAGGATGCTTCAACTGTACTCTTCAAAACTTTTCACCACATGCAACGCATCCTTATACTTGAAATATCAGTTGAGTTCCATAGCATTAGCGTGTTAGACCATCACAGCTACGATGTAGTAAACTCTCATAAATTAGGATTTAATAAATGGATCCAGCCTTTCTTAACTAAACTTGTTAAACCGACAATAACGCCTAACAAGCATCAAAATTAACAGATTTGAAAAATGAAGGCAATTCAGTGTTTTAATAAAAGTGAAATTTGAACAATATATTAATACGTACAAATCTCTTCTCGTTTTTGCGGTGGAATACGTTCTAAATCACATTTTTATATGAAGAACCATAGCAAGGCACTTGCAACGGCTGCTGATGTTTGAGCAACGTATTTAAATTCGAGGATGACCTTACTTCTTGTGCAAAATCTTCCCCATCCACCTTCGCCCTTTCAATTTGCTTATGCTTTGCGATGCGCGATTATCAAGGTTGTCGCTTACGATATAACGAGGACATTTCCGCCAAGCTTTATTAATCTATTATTTTACGTATGAAACGGATTTACATGGAATGGGAGTACGAGTGAGAAGCGTTACAACGCAGCATGTATTATCACAGAACAACGCTCAAAGATCAAGTGTTGTTCCATATGCTTGCGTCATCTTCCGCTACAGTAGCTTACCGTTTATTGCTGAGCGGTAATATATCGGACAAATCGTATACTATATTAACTGAAAGTTACCGGCCACATACAGCATTCCGCCTAAAGTTTGTCGGAAAACAACACCACACAGCGAACAACTAACACTCAGAAGAAATAGGCATAAAGACTAATAGGCATAGCGTTAAAAAGATGGCTGACAGCCATTTACCGGTAACTGTGGATAAACGACGGAAATTTACAAAGCCAAGAAGGAAACTGTTGCAAAAAAAAGACATAACAGTAACCAAACAATGATATAATGAAATCGTAAAGCGTCGCTTACTAGGAAGAGCACATATACGCACATCGAGCACAATCTCTTTGAACGTGCACTCACCGACGCAATTTCATAAAGCCTTTTCACATCGTTCTTATGACTTCAAGCACTGCACTTACGAATCCAACAACGTTTATATGATGGCACACCATAAAAGAGCGCATCCAACTTCAGCTAAACATTGACCACCCATTGCACATTTACCTTTTAATAGGGTAGTGAAGTATGAACGATAACTACGAATCTTTTCGGTATACTTCTTGTGCAAAATCTTCCCCATCCACCTTCGCCCTTTCAATTTGCTTATGCTTTGCGATGCGCGATTATCAAGGTTGTCGCTTACGATATAACGAGGACATTTCCGCCAAGCTTTATTAATCTATTATTTTACGTATGAAACGGATTTACATGGAATGGGAGTACGAGTGAGAAGCGTTACAACGCAGCATGTATTATCACAGAACAACGCTCAAAGATCAAGTGTTGTTCCATATGCTTGCGTCATCTTCCGCTACAGTAGCTTACCGTTTATTGCTGAGCGGTAATATATCGGACAAATCGTATACTATATTAACTGAAAGTTACCGGCCACATACAGCATTCCGCCTAAAGTTTGTCGGAAAACAACACCACACAGCGAACAACTAACACTCAGAAGAAATAGGCATAAAGACTAATAGGCATAGCGTTAAAAAGATGGCTGATAGCCATTTACCGGTAACTGTGGATAAACGACGGAAATTTACAAAGCCAAGAAGGAAACTGTTGCAAAAAAAAGACATAACAGTAACCAAACAATGATGTAATGAAATCGTAAAGCGTCGCTTACTAGGAAGAGCACATATACGCACATCGAGCACAATCTCTTTGAACGTGCACTCACCGACGCAATTTCCTAAAGCCTTTTCACATCGTTCTTAGGACTTCAAGCACTGCACTTACGAATCCAACAACGTTTATATGATGGCACACCATAAAAGAGCGCATCCAACTTCAGCTAAACATTGACCACCCATTGCACATTTACCTTTTAATAGGGTAGTGAAGTATGAACGATAACTACGAATCTTTTCGGTGGTACTATCGCTCCCGCACTAATGTATTTCAGCCACTGACTGCTATTAATATCATGTTTATTAACAGAACGCATATTTTTGGCTTATGCAAAATTTTTTGCTTACTCGATGAATTTTCTATGCATAACATTGTGAACGGCTTGTCAAAAAAAAATCTTCATCTTGAATTCTGTATATGCTAACAGCATGTGGTTAACCTCTCGCTTTTATATGCATCAGATTTGTCAATGTTTTCTCTCTCACACACACCACTCAGTAAACTAAAAAAATTCTCTACGTCTCTTACATTAAGGGTGCCTTTTTTGTCGATATTTTGAACAATTACACTTGAATAGAACTTACTGTAAAGATAAATAGTTCTAAAGCCTGATCTCCGCAACAAAGGGAATATCAACCAGCTTTTAACAGCAAAATTTTCATTCACAGCAAGCGACGTAAACCTAGATAGGATCTGAAATCAATGGAAGAAAAACCCGACAACGAGATAACAAGATCCGATATGATTAAGAAGAAAGTTGCTTTCAGTGCAACGGTACCGGCAAATTGTTTACAACAAGGATGTGATGAAAGTGATAGTCGAGAGATATTTTTGGCGATCAAAGATGGAAGGACGCAATAAAATATGAGAAAAAAATCATCGTCATATACTTGCTGAAATCAGTTGCAGAAAACGGAAATATGAAGCTGAAATTGGCAGAAAAGATTGGAAGGCGAATTTAGTCCTGGGAAAAACTTTCCACCTTAAGTATTTTCCTGAGAACCAGAACCAATCTTACTAAAATTTAGTCAAAATTGGTCAAGTTTGGTCAAATATCCAACTGCGAATATTCCAATAATCGCATTCATTTGGGAATATATTAGATTAACCAGGTGGTTTAGAGAGCCACAGAAGAGGCAATAAAAGTATCAACTCTTTTGTCCTCTTCCGTTTGCTCGAGATCGTTAAATGAACACTCGTTTTTCAACATTCTACTCAAAGCACTGTTCACCCTCCCCGGAAACGAACTGGTTTAATAACCCAAGTTCGACGTTGCTAAAATTCATTTACTGGTGAGCGGCGAACTGACTAAACCATTGGAAAGTCTGGAACACAATTTTTTCTTAGCGTGATTCTTCTTGATCGACTCGATTAGCTCGCCAGCTGGGCACGGTTTCAGTTTCGGAACGAACTCCTGTCAAATAAACGTTGCTATAGGAAACCGGCAAATAAGATTTGCATTATTTTCTTCCATCACCCTCCCCTCTTACCCCCCCCCCCCCCGCATATGAAGCTTTTTAAAGTATTTCTGAGAAGACTTCATCATGACGGCATCTACTTCATCGTTACGGCATGAGTGCACTCTTGATGGCACCAATTGCATATGAAATGCGCAACGCATCGCATCGCAAATAAAAGAAGCATAACGCAACGTTATTTTTGGTCGCATTATTTAAATTTGTGTTTGATGGCATGAGTTTTGAGGGGCAAATGTAAATCATACCGCTTTGTAGTCGGATTGTAGATTCCGCTCACCATCAAGACGAAGCGTTGAAGGCGGCCCTTTGTGTGCTGCGTGCGGCTCTGGTGAGAGAGTTGAGTATGATAATCTATACTCAGTTTGATCGTCTAACGGACCTTAAATTCGAATTTTGCATAGCTTTAGAAATGTAAGTGGTTGAAGCTCGGTTCAGTTAAAGCAAACAGCTTCACGCCTGCCGGTGGGCCATTTTCAGAGGTTTCCACGGGCTAACTTGCTCTTCCTGTTAATGACTTATGCTTCATGGCTAAATGGTGGAAGCTGACAGTTAACCAAGGGATTTCTATTCATCGCTAGAAATAAGCACTATGTTATATTGACTTGTGAGTATTACATCACCTATACTCTTCATATTAAACAAATCTAACGCTGCAAAAGAAACCAGCTTCAAGCATAGAGTTAATGAATGTCTACACCACTGTTAAAGCTAAAAATGACCGCAGTATGCAGTGACGACTGCTGCAAAATATAGCTTACTAATGCTCTGCTATTTCGCAACAGTAGATGGGACCTCAAAACATTCCTATATTGAAACCTAATAACACATGATGGACGTTTTAATGAACTTAATGTGAATTAATTCTTGAAGTATGAGCCCCTTTTTCTTGAAGTTCAAATGAGCCCGATTCAATTCAAATGGGCCCTTTGTATGTGTTTTTCCATTCCATGACAAGAGATTTAAAAAAGCGCCATCTAACCTTGTTGAAGGCGTAATTCCTGCTCATGGCGTATCACTTTACGTACATCTTCAGGCCTAACACCCTCGTAAAATGTTTCGCTATAGACAGTCTTGTAGTTTTGCGTTTCGCCAGATCCATCGAAAAATGGTGTACTTGAGCGCTTCGTCATAGCGTAACGCTCCCCTTGACCACCCGTAAAATCACTTCGAGATCGTGAATACGAGGAGAAAGCTTCATCGCTCTGAAAACAGCAAATAACTCGAGCAATTTAAGGAAATAGTTTTAAAACAATAAATCGTTAAAATAATCCAAGTTAATTTAGATATACTGAAGGCAAGAAGCATGAGAAAGAAAGACTAAAAACACAATTCTGATCTCTTCTCTGTGTAGCTTCACTCAATTTTACCTTTGTTGCGAAAAATTCAACGCGACAAAAAGAAAAAAAAAGAAGAAAATAAAGAAAAACAAGCTGATAAAAAGTTGTCACGTTGGTTGGTATCATAATAATGACGTGAGGCGACAATGAAACCACCAAATATCTGCGCTTTTGTTAAATCGATGCAAAAGTCGTAAGAAAGAGGGGAGAAAGGAAACAAAATGCTCTCTCTCACATAATAGAAACAATTCTAAAATTGAAAAGAATTCCATTAAAGATTCCATTAAAATAATTTTCCATGCAAGTATGTACGTCACTGTCACCCAAAACTTTGCGCTCCTCTAAAGTCGGCTAATCATAATCATAGCCATGCCAATGATAACGTCTTGAGAGGCAATTTTTCCGTCAGGCATGGAAAAACAAAAATTTTTCATTTCGACTTATTACTTCGCAAATCAGTGCAAGGTAATTTGTGCTTCTTATTTAAAATCACATTGCACAACTAGCACTTAACACATAGTCACTGAAAATGTCAAACTAAATTATTGTAAGCTAAAAAAAGGCAACATTCCTAAAAGCGAGTTTCCAATGAGTGATGAAGACACCTCGTCAATAAATCTACGGTACGGACGAATACAACGTCCACAGCAGTACATACGGTAATAGCTGCTTGTTCATATCTTCATAGCAGCCTACTAAATTCCACCGTATACAGAAAGACCCCAATTCAGAAGGAATGATGATACATAAATAGAGAAAATGAGAGGAAACAGTACGTACCTGATGACCAACAATTTAAATGCATCCGAGTTCTTAGTAAATACGAGTAATTTCATCTCACGAATGAATAACTACTCGCAAAGATGCAACAATATAAACATAAATCACTCGGGAACTGAAATGAGAAGAAAAATAAAAGGGATGCCAACCTTCCATATATCTGAACTCTCCTGTCGAATGGCTTCGAAGCGTTCACCCCTTTTCACCTTGAACTCAGCATTATTATGTGTTTCTGCTGAGAACTTTCCGTCACCTTTTAGAATATTGGAATCCTCAGGTTTTTTCACATCATACCGTTCTCCTTTGTTGCCACGATAATCCTGATGCGAGACTGTTTCGGAACCGATTAAACCTTCCGACTGAAAAAAGAGTACTTTTTAATAAGTGTTGATTATGGCAATATACGAAAGCATGGAATTAGTTTCGTTGTGACCATCGAGAAAACATATGAAACTCATCCACGAATCAGAAAAGGAATCATACTGAAGCATACGAGGGGATCATGTAAGGCGGAAGATTCAAATGCCTCGTAGAAAGATTGACACAGAATGCAAGAAAGGCGCATGTTCCGTTAAATTATACATAAAGGTGAGGAAGGAATTTTATTTTGCGTTCACTTCATGTGTTTTCTCTTTCAGATTACGAGCGAAGTTTCCAAACTTAGATGGAAAAAAAATCCACATGTAGTTCTTGATGAAAAGTTTACAAGGCGATTTTTAGATTTTCAACTAGTCAGATAATTTGTTAAATATTCAATAAAATGCCAAATACAACTTGCCTTCCAGATCTCGTCGCTTCCACGTCTCACAGTTTCGTAACGTTCTCCTTTGATCAGATCTGCTGAACGATCTTTACGTCCACCATCATCGAATACGCCATCCCCTTTCAGAATCTCCGAGTCTTTCGGCTTCACAGTCTCATAGCGTTCTCCCTTTACTTCGTGAAACTCTTGATGCGTAACGGTGTCGTTTGCCATCACCCCTTCGATCTGAAATGGTCCTCATGCAAAAGACTTCGTAATTCGTTGCAGTAGAATGCACGAATTGCAAACAGTTCAGTAACGCATGTAAAGCCCCTCATTCGGTTTATGCAAGCACTCATTTAAATCATTTGCAAATTATCTTTCAATGCCAACTATCTTCGATTCCAGTGGATTCAACAATTCATACCTTCCAAATGTCTGAGCTGCCTTGTTTGAGAGCTTCGTATCGCTCGCCTCTTTTTGCCGTAAACTCAGCATTCTTATCCGTCTGGCCGGTAAAAGTACCATCGCCTTTCAGGATGTCAGAATCCTTCGGTTTAACTGTTTCATAACGTTCGCCTTTCTTTTCAGCATATTCGCGACGTGTAACAGTGTCAGATTCCACTGCTCCTTCAGTCTGAAACACACTTGAGATTTTACGCGGTATTCCACGGTAGGGTCGTTTCATTAATGCAAAGCAATTACCTGCTTAGTGAAAAGTTGAGATATAGCAATAATTCGAGCAATAACCACAGTACCTATATGAGCTCACTCCTACGACATGCTTGCCAGTGCAGCGGTTAGAACCTTTCAAATTATTTAACCACACTAATTCCATTCATAAACTTCTGCAGTAAAGCTAGCGAAATCAATTTCACAAACTCAACGCTGAATCACTTCATCAAAAGATCGCTCGTTGACGTTTTCCACATTTCTGGTGGTATGTTACCGAACGCCAATTTCTTAATAGTGCAAACTCTTTGCAAATATTCAATTTCATGTCCAATGATGTCTTACCTTCCAAATTTCAGAACTTCCCTGCTTAATTGCATCAAAGCATTCCCCTTTCTTAGCTTTAAACTCGGCATCTTTCTCCGTTTCCGCAATAAGCTTCTCATCACATCGGAGAATCTCTGAATCCTTCGGCTTCTTCATCTCGTAACGCTCACCCCTCTTTCCCGAATATTCCTCATGGGTAACGGTACTTGACTCCATTATTCCTTCGGTCTGCAATCGTTGAAAAACGATATGTCAGGAAGATGTCTCTACCGAAGATCCGTATAGCATGTAGCTACGACGAGTTCAGCAGCCCTCTCGTTCAATAAGATAACGGCGTCCTAGCCTTTACAAAAATAAAATTTGACAGCCGTAACCACGGTGAAAACTTCACTTTTTTAACATAAAAATCAGAAACAGTATCGCACTACCACTCAGTACAAATAGCTGCAAGTCAGTAGGGCGTCGAAGATCTCAAAAGCTGACTTAAAGAAAGTCACAAAATTGGGGATTCCAGTTCCTATGTCTTCGCTAAAGGTCAAAAGCTACCTTCCAAATATCGGAGCTCCCTTGCTTTACAGTTTCATAGCGTTCTCCTTTCTTAAATGTGTACTCGGCGTTTTTATCGGTCGTTGCAATGAAGCTACCATCGCCCTTCAGAATATCGGAATCCACCGGTTTCACGACATCAGGGCGTTCACTTCTTCTCTCCGAGAAATCCTGGTGCGTAACTGTATCTGATGCCATTGCACCTTCCGTCTGAAGAAGGCAACGAATAATATACAATCCCGAAATATTGGTTTGACGATTGCCATAGCATAGAAAGAAACTATAACTATGAAAAAAATAAACATATGATGCTCAAAAGACGACAGAACTTTAACATGTCCCACGGTTAACAGTACTTTGGTGACAGTATTGAACAAATTATGCGGTAAGTTGAACTACCAGCCGAAACCAATCCCAACTGTTTCTATGAAACGAGTACATACCTAATCACGGAGACGCTAGACGAAAAGCGTGTGCTGACTGTCATTACGACATTGGTGACTTACTATGCGCTCGCATAGCATGTTTCGCTTTTTTTTTTCGACGACGGAGTTTCTGTGGAGTGAAAGAGTGAAAGACATTTGGGATAATGTCCGCAGCCAAAAACTTGAACAAGAAGGTGGAACAACAGGTAACTTTCCTATGCTGGTCTTGGGAATTTACCTATCGTTTCTACACTATCTCCCCTTTCTCCTCTCCCAGCACTACACCGTACAAGAGTGACTAGTAAATGCCTCGCCCAAAGGTCCGTGATATTATCATTGATGTCAAGACAAGCTAGGTCTGGAAACGGATCTTACTTCGCACAAGAACGGAGCCAAAAATGATGCAACACTGAAAAGAAAAAGAAAAAAAACACGATTTTGCGAAGGGAAATGGGATAAGTTTCGGTCCACTCGAAGCTATTCAAATCAGCCGGAGTTGCAGAGCAGCACTCCGGCTAGTAAAAAATCAATGATGCGAAAAATCAATGATGGCAAGTAAAAAAATCAATGAATGATGCGAAAAAGTAAGCAACATTTGGCGAAATCAACAATAGAAAGATTAGAAGCCGACTGGTCCAAGACGGCTCATACAAATATGAAAAAAAAGTGTGTTTTTTTTAGCAAATACACAAGTGGCTTACGAAAAGAACACTTTTATATCGCAGAAAACCATAGACACCTGAATGATTTATAAAAACATAAAAGTCGAGAATCTCTTCAAATATCGTGAAATTATTGCATACGGCTAAATATGTGGAAAGACAAGCTATAAGATCTCAAAGATTTCAGGTGAATTAATTTTCAGTGCTGTAGAATTCGCGAAAAAACTATATGTGGGAGAATCGAGTAAACCTAATGCCGAAAACTACGACTTCAAGCAACCAGTATTCGATACACTTAAGCGCTACATCATTTGATATGCAAAGATTGCAAATTTTGTGAAGATATATGCATATTGCGAGAAACATCTTCAGCACTATGCCATTATTAAAAAAGAGGCTTCTATGAGCTGATAAGTAGGTAAGATGAGCACCTTCCAAATATCTGCGCTGTCCTGTTTGACAGCTTCGTATCGTTCACCTTTCTTTGCAGTATACTCCAGATTTTTGTCTGTCTCTGAGATAAAAGAGCCGTCACCCTTGAGAAGGTCCGAGTCCTTCGGTTTCACCACTTCATAGCGTTCTCCTTTCTTGCCGGAGTATTCTGTATGAGTGACCGTTTCCGATGTCATCGTCCCTTCCTTCTAAATTTGCCTCATATTTTTTATATTAGGAATGAAACAGTTGAGGTAAAATAAGTGCACCATACAAATAATATTTTTCGTTGGCATCGGTCGATCTTGCCAACGGTCAAATTGCCAATAACAGATTGCGAACGATCGACCTTTTATTTTCGAATACATGATGCAAAACTTTCTGTTTAGTTGGTAAGTTGCTTCAGATGGGTCTTTTGCTAGAAGCCTACCTTCCATATGTCTGAGCTGCCTTGTTTGATTGCCTCATAACGTTCTCCCTTCTTGACTGTGTATTCTATGCCCTTATCAGTTTCGGCCAGGAAACTGCCGTCCCCTTTGAGGACATCCGAATCCTTTGGCTTCTTCACTTCATAACGCTCACCTCTAACTTCGGGATAATCTTGATGAGCAACCGTATCGGCTGCCATTCTCCCTTCTTTCTGCAAATCTCATACATCGGATCAATATATAGATTGCATATGTAATTTGGTGATTTTATAGTGCTTATTATTCATTTTAATGGAAATAATGATAGATGTGATTAGAAGAGTTTCGCAAATTTTTTCATACATACTAAAATATATCAAGGAGATATTGATATAAGAATGTCTAAGTTTTTCTGAAACTTAATGAAGATATATCCCCAAAGATTTTCGAATTATTCGATGAATCAAATCCGAATCTGAAATAATTGGAACATTCGAATTGAAATTTAATGAAACATTTGAATAATGAGAAAACCCATTGATTAGATGGTGAAGCTCATATCGAGTATTTCGATGTATTGATGAGCATTTAAATCATTCACATTTCATTTGACAATTCATCAAGTTTTAATTCATTTCAGTCAACTACTTTACCAAACTCAAAGCGGATCCACCAACTGAGTGAGCGCACATACGAAACCGAATTAGTACGTCAGAATTATTATAAATCCTCTGCACACGCTTCATGCTCTTCAAATAGGTAGAGAATACTATCTGTTCAGCGATATGATCGAATTATCATGTGATGCTTAGTAAGTACTGACACAACAAACATTGGGGAATGTACACACTTCGCGAAGTTGATCACCCTCTAAAGTAAGCTGGCATTTGCACGTAGGTAATTTCATTAGTTCTTGCTCTTAAGCAAAAACGATATTCCACATAGTGCATTTTCAGAAATCTGATGCAATCTGAAATTTGAGCTGGAAAGGTTCGACTGCCAAAAATTCTATTACAGTTATTCTTCGTGGTTATGAACTAAAATTCCCACAAACATAAGCATGTAAAGAACGAACATACTGCACCGGATGCCCAATTTCTGTACGTTCACTGACCTTCCAAATATCAGAGCTGCCTTGCTTCACCGCTTCATATCGTTCACCCGTCTTTGCGGTGTACTCGACGCTCTTATCAGTTTCGGAAAGAAATGCTCCATCACCTCTAAGGATATCGGAATCTTGCGGCTTCTTCGTCTCATAACGTTCGCCCGTTAGATTGGAGTACTCCAAATGCGTGACAGTATCCGAAGGCATCGGTCCCTCCGTCTAAAGAAAATTTTGGTCATTCGTTGCTTTCGTGGCAAGCATGTTCGGCGATTTTGTGGCCTACTCTAAGAATGCTTAGTAAACAAGTTTCTAACTTCTGAATATCGGGTGCCTTTGTTCATAATTTCGTATCTACCGTACATCATGCGATATTATGTGAAATGAAAATCGTGCCTCTCTTAGGAACTAAACCCCGTGAACGAAGGCAGCTCATTGTCTACTCACCAGTGCCAATTTTCATAACGATTGCTGTATAAAAGTTTCAAAACATTGCCATGTTCCAGTGTTTCTGATACCGCTTCATAAATGAAGTACGTTCTGACACTGAAAACAAATGCTTTTCCTGGCTAACTTCTTAAGACAAGTTTTATAACGATTAAAACAGACTATGCAGTAAACGACCATGCACTGATTCATTAGTATTGAAGACTGCAGAAGAGAGTGGACTCTCGCTTTCGTCTCTGTTGAGATTCGAACTTGTCAGCCTCAGTGAACGAAAATTTGAAAGGTAATAAAGCAGCGAGATGACGGTTGAAATATGTGAAAAAGTGGAAAGACAGACTGAGACAATCACTTTAATTCGTGGTTTTTCACTTTAAAAAACTCGCTAAACTGACTATCTTAAGCGGATCATAAATGTCATCCCAATAACGGTGCTGGCTCCCAAAAGTCTACGGAACACGGTTAGTACACAAATAGAGCGGTTGGAAAAGCAGCGACTATAGCGTTCATAGCACTGCTTCGCAAGCTGACGCCAACAGTTAATTTACTCAAATATGAACCATTCGAGAAATGGTTCAATATGTGTCATTACTGACATTTCTCTAAACTGGGTTCGAACAACCGACTAGGTTATAACGTAACTCAGATTCAATGATTCGAAGAAGCAATCGGGTTGGAATGCTAAAATATGCCAAATGTCTCGTTCTGGAGGTCTTCGTCCCTCAAGCCTATTGAAGCAAGGGGAAGATCCTTCGAAGGATGTAAATAAGTCAGTAACCTTCCAAATATCTGACGTGCCTGGCTTTACTGTCTCGTATCGTTCGCCCGTTTTTTTTGTAAATTCGACCTCCTTCTCCGTTTGGTCAGCGAACGATCCATCTCCTTTGAGAATATCTGAATCCTTGGGCTTCTTGGTTTCATAACGTTCGCCTTTTTTTCCTAAGAATTCTTCTTGGGTGACGGTGCCTGTGGCCATTGTGCCACCGCTCTGAAAATTACTTCACTAGTGCATAGGGCAGATCACAGTGCCCACTTTAGGGACAGCTACATACTTAGAGAGACCAACAACGTGCTATAGTTGTTTGCTGACACGATGTCGCGATGTGAAACTCGCACATAATACCCTCAAGGTTCTACGTGCCCTCGAGGCAGGCTGAACTACGCAAACATCTCCTCATGTTTTTTTTTCTTCGCATTCGCAAACATCCTACGAAGTATTTTTTAGTGCTTCTAGCGCTTTTTGGTGCTCAGTGTTTCAATAGCACCTTTCACATGAGAAATTCTGGTATGAGCACATATTTTTGCACATCTCATACAAACCACTGTTTTGAAACAACCTCTGTAATTAATCAGGTGAGCAAAAGTGCTGCACTGTAGAAAACTGAGGGAGAACATTGAAACAGAACGCAAATTGAGCTCACATTATCCTGGCAGCAAAAACTGAAGCACCTGATGAACTATAAAGTTGACGCAGTAATGCAACAAATTAGAAAGATTCATCAATCACCTTCCAAATATCGGCGCTACCTTGCTTCACTGCATCGTAACGATCACCCTTCTTTGGTGTAAACTCCATCTGATTCTGCGTCTGCGAGACAAAACTTCCATCGCCTTTGAGAATGTTGGATTCTCTTGGCTTCTTCGCTTCATAACGCTCGCCCTTTTTGCCAGAATACTCCTCATGTGAAACGGTGTTGGAGGCCATGACGCCGCCCTTCTGCAGTAAACGTTACAATAGTTTTGTGGCCTCTGCCTGCTGCTCGCTGAGCAAACTTATACGCAGCATGGGAAAATCCTGCTGTGCAAAACCGTGACCCGTTAGCTTCATAGCAAAATATGCCCCCTCCCTCCCTCCTTCGGTTTCCACTATAGAATATACTCGGTAGCAGGATCACTGCGAGCCCTATCTAAAGAGACGAGTGCCATGTGGGAAGGGCAGGTCATTTCGGGAAGTGGGGAGGCAACGCAAAAAAAAAGTTTTAGAAAGACCGCGTGAGCATATTTTCATGGATGGAGACGTGAAAGCGGTGTTCTGCGTACCAAGCAAGAGGAAAGGACTGATTTATTTTTTGCTACCACGCTTTTTGAAGTTCTTCAAATACATCCATACCCCTCAAAAGCACGAGTGTGCTTCTCATGAAACCGTTTCTTTTTTTTTTTCACACAATGAAACAAACAAGAACGACCAGCAAAGCATAACGAGCGATGCCATAATGGCATGGAGTGCAAAAGAAAAGTACACACCTTCCATATATCATCGCTTCCTCGTATCACAGTTTCATATCGTTCACCCTTCTTCACAGTGAATTCAGCACCCTTGTCGGTCTCAGCCATAAAGGATCCATCACCTTTCAGGATGTCCGAATCCTTCGGTTTCTTTCCTTCATAACGCTCGCCTCTTTTTCCAGAATATTCTTGATGGGTGACAGTATCAGATTCCATGGCTCCTTCGTTCTGAAAACAACGATAAACGCCGGAACCTGCTAGATTTTCTTAGATAGCAATTATGCTTCACAATTTCTCCATCAAAGAAAGTGAAAAGAAAAAATTACATTAGATCAATTGTCCTGGAGGCCATATGATAGCTCAAAGGCTCATATTACCAAATGGAATTTGGTAAATCTAAAGTCGAAAGTATATATGGACCGATGTTTAAAGCTCATTACTGAGGAAGACGGATGGCCAGACGTTTCTCTGGAATCCATGAACAACGTTCTTGACATTAAGATGCATAATATTACCTTCCAGATGTCGGCACTTCCTTGTCTGATGGGCTCGTATCTCTCACCTCTCTTTGGCGTAAACTCAGCGCCTTTTTCAGTCTCAGCAATAAAACCGCCGTCTCCTTTGAGAATATTAGAATCCTCTGGCTTCCTCATCTTGTATCGCTCACCCTTGCTGCCTGTGTACTCTTGATGTGTGACAGTATCCGCCGACATAGGACCTTCAGTCTGAAAAACACAACTCAGTGGGAAATTAGCTGGTCATTTGATTTGCATAATTGCACACTGGGCTTTAGCAACCTCTACAGAGCATTCATGGAGATGAAGAGCAACAACACCTTTCTTGGAAATATTAGTGAGAACCAACCTTCCAAATGTCTGAACTGCCTTGCTTCACCGCTTCATACCGGTCACCTTTCTTCGCAATGAATTCAACACTGTTATCAGTTTCAGCAACGAAACTACCGTCTCCTTTCAGGATGTCAGAATCCTTCGGTTTCACTGTTTCCATGCGTTCCCCTCTCCTCGCGCAGTACTCTTGTCGACTGACGGTGTCGGACGCCATAGCGCCCTCTCTCTGAAAAGTGGACTTTGGAAACGGCATCCTCGACTGAAACAACAAACAGAAAAGTACGGTGTACTAAAATGAACGCCACCATAAAGTAAGCGTTCACACCATATTTTCACCAGAAAAAAAAGGGATAAGGCTTACCGACTGATTATCTTCCTTTCGTTCTACTACGAACAATTTTGCTGATTCACTCTGAGATATGTGTAAATGGTTGACTTATGTGTGCTGTGAGCTGCTCAAAAGATCTATCCAGCAGATACATCATTTTTCTGAAGCAGTGTTTCGAATTGGTGCATAGGCGAGCGCGTCGTTCGACAATACTATTGCTCGAGCTTGTAACATATGCTCTTACATCTTTATAACGTCTTGCAGCATGTGGAGATTGCGAAATTTGCATTGGTTGCGCTTTTCCACAGTTACTTTTCCACATTCTTATCCACAGTTATTCTGCTACTATCGTAGAAGGATGCATTAGAGGTTAAGCACTACCGTTCCATTGAACTTACTTGCTGCATTTCTTCTAAAATTTCCTGTTCTTCCTGGCTCAATGTGGTTGGCCGCCTTGGCTTCCCTTTTTTTCTTTTTTTTTTAAAGAGCCAACCTCCTTGCTCTTGTGAGAATTTCATCTCAGTCCTCCGAAAACTGTGCAGGTTCCATCTGGCGAAAATTTTCATTTTGTGCACAGAAGTCGGTATATAGTCTTCGATGCAAAGAAAATATTTGCTCACCATTTTTCATCCCTCGCTTGATGAGAGGGGCAGAATGCAATGAGCGGCTGGATAAGCAGGTGTCTGTAGATAAAGCACATGCAAGGCATGTTCTAGGAAACTTTTCTGACACAGTTGCAACCTGAGCGTGAGACTCAATTGGAACTTGAAGCCAACACATTCCAATCAGAGTGAAATATCGTTTGTTTCCGTCTGTTCGAACAAGGCAAAGGGTTAAAGCATATCAAAAGTTATTTATCTGAATAAAACAGGAAAAGCTCACCTTAATCACCTTATGCAGTCACTGCACACCAAAGGCTCATTACTTTCGTATGCTCCTCTAGCTTCAATTTTCTCTCATTTCCTTTTATTGCTATCTTTGGTTGATAAAAACTTTTTCAATTTTTTATTACGGCTGTTGCCGATTAAGAACGCTTCGCGGCAAAGTCTACCGTGGTACTCCTATATACACATATTCTATTGAGTACTAATTGTACATTTTCTCAACAATGAAATTCAACAAATAACCTTCCAGATGTCTGCACTTTCACGCTTAATAGTTTCATAGCGTTCCCCCTTTTTGGGAGTGAAGTCTGCGTTTTTGTTGGTTTCAGCGAGGAAAGCTCCATCTCCTCGTAGAATATTGGAGTCTATTGGCTTCTTCGTTTCATAACGCTCGCCCTCCTTGCCCGAATACTCGTCGTGAGTTACTGTATCCACAGCCATCTTCCCTTCTCTCTAAAGGATCTTCTACAGTAGAAAGGAAATAAAGGAGCGGAAATCAATGGACTACCACTGCTAAGGTGCGGCTACAGAGGCAATGCTCAAGTCATCGATACAAACTGCTGCGTACATTAGGGTATGTTAGACGGAACCTTCATGTGCACCGACATAGATTCAGGCATTGTATCAAAAAAAGGGCTAGGAACAACATAAAAATCCTGCAGAATGTGGTGCTGCTATGTGGTTTATCATGTGAGAGGAGAAAGCATATATCATGTAAAAAGAAAGAGACGTGTGAATTCTTAGTTCTTTCTTCAAATCTCCTATGGAATAATATAGAATTAATTCGCAACCCTCTCTTCTACAAAGAGTCACTCTCTATGGAATTAATCTAAGGAAAGTGCTGACACGTTTTCTGAAATAGTCAAAACATATCCATACCACTCAACACCACAAATGCGATTCGCTTGAAACCGTTTCTTTTTTTTTCCCACAATGAAACAAACAAGAACGACCAGCAAAGCATAACGAGCGATGCCATAATGGCATGGAGTGCAAAAGAAAAGTACACACCTTCCATATATCATCGCTTCCTCGTATCACAGTTTCATATCGTTCACCCTTCTTCACAGTGAATTCAGCACCCTTGTCGGTCTCAGCCATAAAGGATCCATCACCTTTCAGGATGTCCGAATCCTTCGGTTTCTTTCCTTCATAACGCTCGCCTCTTTTTCCAGAATATTCTTGATGGGTGACAGTATCAGATTCCATGGCTCCTTCGTTCTGAAAACAACGATAAACGCCGGAACCTGCTAGATTTTCTTAGATAGCAATTATGCTTCACAATTTCTCCATCAAAGAAAGTGAAAAACACAATGAAACAAACAAGAACGACCAGCAAAGCATAACGAGCGATGCCATAATGGCATGGAGTGCAAAAGAAAAGTACACACCTTCCATATATCATCGCTTCCTCGTATCACAGTTTCATATCGTTCACCCTTCTTCACAGTGAATTCAGCACCCTTGTCGGTCTCAGCCATAAAGGATCCATCACCTTTCAGGATGTCCGAATCCTTCGGTTTCTTTCCTTCATAACGCTCGCCTCTTTTTCCAGAATATTCTTGATGGGTGACAGTATCAGATTCCATGGCTCCTTCGTTCTGAAAACAACGATAAACGCCGGAACCTGCTAGATTTTCTTAGATAGCAATTATGCTTCACAATTTCTCCATCAAAGAAAGTGAAAAGAAAAAATTGCATTAGATCAACTGTCCTGGAGGCCATATCATAGCTCAAAGGCTCATATCACCAAATGGAATTTGGTAAACCTGAAGTCGAAAGTATATATTGACCGATGTTTAAAGTTCATTACTGAGGAAGACGGATGGCCAGACGTTTCTCTGGAATCCATGAACAACGTTCTTGAGAGTAAAATGTGCATAATATTACCTTCCAGATGTCGGCACTTCCTTGTCTGATGGGCTCGTATCTCTCACCTCTCTTTGGCGTAAACTCAGCGCCTTTTTCAGTCTCAGCAATAAAACCGCCGTCTCCTTTGAGAATATTAGAATCCACTGGCTTCCTTATCTCGTATCGCTCACCCATGCTGCCAGTGTACTCTTGATGTGTGACAGTATCCGCCGACATAGGACCTTCAGTCTGAAAAACACAACTCAGTGGGAAATTAGCTGGTCATTTGATTTGCATAATTGCACACTGGGCTTTAGCAACCTCTACAGAGCATTCATGGAGATGAAGAGCAACAACACCTTTCTTGGAAATATTAGTGAGAACCAACCTTCCATATGTCTGAACTGCCTTGCTTCACCGCTTCATATCGGTCACCTTTCTTCGCGATGAATTCAACACTGTTATCAGTTTCAGCAACGAAACTACCGTCTCCTTTCAGGATGTCAGAATCCTTCGGTTTCACTGTTTCCATGCGTTCCCCTTTCCTTGCAGAGTATTCTTGTCGATTAACGGTGTCGGATGCCATAGCGCCTTCCCTCTAAAAAGCTGATTTTGGAGGAGATATCCCCAACTGAATCAGCAAATAGAAAAGATACGATGTGCTGTGACAAGAGGAGTGTGCATAATCACCCCGTGAGCGCTCACATCAGATCTTACCAAAAGATAAAAGCACCAGGTTCATGGATTGATTGTTTATTCTCCATGAAATCAAGCAAGATTCAAATACTTAAGTGTTCAGCGCTGTTAGCAGTAATCTACACTTATCCTAGCACTCTCATAGTTTGCAGCAAAAACTGATTCAATCTGACGCCTGCATGAACAATGGAGGTATGTTTGTGGCGTCCTTTTAAAAAAACCCATCCAGATGACAATTTATCTAAGAGATATTCCGAATTTATACACGTGCAAAAACGTTACACAACAATACTGATGCTCTCTGTTATATTATCTGTCGTTACTTGTTTCGATGAACAATGCTCAGTGAATAGCTGCTCATACAATGCTCATCATATATACCATACCACACCTCGAATTGAGACCGAATGTAGATATCAAGTTGCAGGAAGTCATTTCATTTTGGCCTTTTTTCCCCATTTTCTACAGAACTTGCTTATTAAGGGCGCACATCAACCAGTGTCACCATGCAGCGTAAACACTTCAACTAAAATACTATCGACTCAAACCATATAGTAATTTTGGAAGGGCATGCACAAGCTAAATAAATGAATAAATCAACCTTCCAAATGTCATCACTTCCTCGTTTAACGGCTTCATAACGTTCACCCTTCTTTGGTTTATATTCTGCACTCTTATCGGTTTCGCTTAGAAAACTTCCATCGCCCCTGAGGATATTTGAGTCTTTTGGCTTGATCGTCTCATAACGTTCACCCTTCTTTCCGGAATATTCTTGATGAGTTACTGTATCCGCTGACATACTGCCGTCCTTCTGAAAAGGTTTTTCACCTATCACAACTGCATAGCGGCTCATGTCCAGGACTACGCGCAATCTACGAATATGCATCAACTCTCAGACAGGACTTTTGTAAGCTGATATTTATGTTCACAATTCATCAAAGTAAAAAGCTAACCAGAAGGAGTGTCAAAAGATTAGATTTCTGGTTTCGTCCGCTGATGCAGCCAATTATATGAAGCGCCAATAAATAATGAAATGCTCGGCATAATGCATTTTTTGTTTTTACTGATTCGACCATAAGTATTCGTTTTTTTTTTGCTAACGGGGTTCACTTTAAATCAAACTCATCCAATAATGGGCTCAAACGAATCATTGTAAGTTCGATTACAATTGTAAATTCGACTTCAGTTGAGCAAAGATCGAAGGACGGAACAGGTTGATTAAACAATGAAAATTTTAATGGCTCAAATCAGTAGCGAAAGAGCAATAGGTAAATGTAAGAGTACTGTGTTCCACCTTCCAAATGTCGGCGCTGACTTGTCGCTTCATCTCATATCGTTCTCCCTTCTTCCCCGAATATTCTCGACGTGTCACTGTCTCGGCCGCTATCGTTCCATCACTCTTAAGTATAGGAATCGTTCACACATGAGATTGATCTTAAGGCAAGCCAATCGCGTTTAACTTTCCTATTATGGCATTACAAATACTAGGCAACTGTCCTACTGTTTGATATCCGAGTTGTCTGCATCGCCTTGATAAAAGTCACAATCTTTTCCTACGGTCTGCTGATTTTACTAGAACGTTTGAGGTTTCCCGCCGAATCCAAATGTGCGAATAAATTTTGCAATTAACGGCTCCTGAAAACTACCGATCCGGAGCAAAACTCTGACTGCTTCGTTGTTCATCGGCCCCCATGTTTGGGACCTAGAAGGCGGAGACAGGACAGAGGGACGAGGAAGTTTTTGGCGCCTTCAGTGAATGCAGATCCTTTACGATCATATGGTAGCGTCGCATATCAAATGTGTGAGCAGCGTCGTAATTTTTTCGCTCGCCTGCATTTACTTAGAGATCGAGCAACTCGAATTCTCAAAAGAAATTTCAACGTCCGTTGATGTTCAAACGTAAGGCGTTGGCAATAGGAAAATGAAGATTATTGTTTGGTAGTCCTTTAATATCACTGTACGGATTTCTCCTACACGGCAAACGTCTAATACAGCGCACTGAAAATTGCTGATCTCAACCCCTGCCTCATCCCACCCAAGATGGTCTCAGAAAGATTTTTGAGGTGGACATCCTGCAGCATCTCTCGCGATGTGACTCTCTGCCTGTCATGTTTATCCCACTATATTGTAAAATAAGGCCGAAAAATAATCAGCAACTTATCATAACAGCGAATTACGAAAAGAGTAGCAAAAATATTAGAACGATTTCCACGAGTTTCTTAGGGCGTCCTCAATCGTACCTTCCAGATATCAGAGCTTCCCTGCTTGATGGGTTCAGCTCGCTCGCCCTTTTTGGCCGTAAAATCAACGTTCTTGCTTGTTTCATCAATAAATGAGCCATCTCCTCTGAGGATATCTGAGTCCTTTGGTATCGCAACGTCATAGCGTTCGCCTTTATTTCCCGAATACTCCTGATGTGTTACGGTGTCTGCGTCCATCGCACCTTCTCTCTGCAACAGTACTTCGAATCACATGAAATTTAAGGCCAACAGTGGTTTGACGCTCACATTCACAAGGCTTCCCTGTGAATTTGTCACTGCCCCTAAACAGAAATTTCTTCGATGAGACAGATTTTGTTATCAGTGAAAGTCGTGTTTATTTCCGTCTTGTCTTCACTGTAAACTTCGTCAGTTCAGAAGGAAATAGTAGAAAAGCTTAGAAATTTCGATGAATCGTCGTAGGAACAGGAGAGGGATAAGAATGAAAGTCGAAGGATCTGAACAGTATAGTATAAGTGCACACCTTCCAAATATCGGAACTTCCTTGTTTGACGGCTTCATACCGTTCCCCGGTCTTTGCCGTATACTCAACGCTCTTGTCTGTTTGAGCGACGAAACTACCATCGCCTCGAAGAATATCCGAGTCTTTTGGCTTCTTAGTTTCGTACCGTTCACCCTTCTTGCCGGAATATTCCTGACGCATAACGGTGTCAGTTTCCATCGCCCCTTCACTCTGAAACAAACATACTGATAAAACAGCTCCAAATTAAGTTTTCGGGAGCTCAATTAGTCTGTCTACTGTAATGCGCAAAATTTAGTGCCTATGAAGCCGACAGCACCTATCATCAGTGCATTAATGATCGCTAAGTGATCGGCCAAGTTGCTTAATGAATCCGGGAGCCTTTCGTAGTTTAATCGTTTAACGAGGACAATCTGGATGAACCTGATAGAGTGTAAACTGTAAGTGTAATGGCTTCTACGTGAACCAAGATTAATACAGAACAGAAAATTATGGGAACAAACCTTCCAAATGTCGGAACTTCCCTGTTTGAAGGCTTCATATCGTTCGCCAATTTTTGCCGTATACTCAACGCTCTTATCTGTTTCAGCAACGAAACTGCCATCACCTCGAAGAATGTTCGAATCTTTTGGCTTCTTAGTTTCGTATCGTTCACCCTTCTTGCCGGAATATTCTTGACGCATTACGGTACCAGTTTCCATCGCCCCTTCACTCTGAAACAAACAGACACGTGAAGGAGAAAATGCAGTACATTATGAAGAATAGGCGTAAAAAATTAGTGTAAAGGTAGATCACCTATAAAATAGCGCATTTTCTACTAGCATATATAGCCACGCTCTTAAAAATGCACTTGAAGATGTTTTAAATCTCGTTTTGCTAGCTATTGTACTATATATTTGCTATAGTTAAGTGCTATTGTACTATATTTGCTATAGTTAAGTGCTATTGTACTATATTTGCTATAGTTAAGTGCAGAGTATACTCCAGTTTCACGCATCAATTTCAAAAGTCATCATAATATCTCACTGTGTCGTTGTATGCCCTCTCCAATCCAAATACTATGGAAACCTTTCCTTTCGTAAATCTGATGGAAATCCGACCAGAAAAATTCAACGTAAAAAACATTTGTGAACAATAATGTTTTTGCTTGACATGTTTGCTTGAGTTGTGAGAATATAAAGCAATTGTTTAGAAAAGGCGTATGTAGGCGGAAAATCCGACTTGAAAAAATGGCTGTTGAAGGACAACGGTGGCCGTTTTGTATTTGGAAAGATTTAACAGAACAAACGCCTTCAATTTTTCTAAAGAATAAAATAGCGCAAAAATAGATATTTCGCACTTGATGCTATGAAACAGGCATAGTAAACGAGATCGCGAAGAAAAGCCTAATGAACCACAGGAAATATGCGATTGCATCCTGCATATTTTGTCAGTTCTTGAAATCATGCCGTCACAACTTTAGAAATCTCTTATATATGACATCGGAAGCTGAGGATTCGAACATGATATAAACATATAACCCCATTGCAGTAACAATTCTCGGAATAAATCACATTTGTAAAAATATGGTAAAGTAGCAGTTGAAACAATGAATAAAAATATCGTAATAGAGCAACTCTAAGAAAATAATCTGGTTGCCACAAGTCCATCATAAAAAAAGTAACTCATAAAATTAAATTTAATCACCTTCCAAATGTCATCGCTTCCTCGTCTTATAGTTTCATAGCGTTCCCCTTTCTTCACAGAATAATCTTGACGCATAGCAGTATCAGAAGCCATCGCACCTTCTTTCTGCAATCAGTGTTCTATGGCATGTACTGACTCAGCGTTCATCGCTGTGGCTAGAATTCTGACATCAGACAGCATAAGAGGGGATTTTCTCACTGCCGAATTTCGACTACCTTTATTGCTTACAATATAAAAAATCGTTCCCTCTGGAGACTTTTAGCTGGATTAATCGCTATAATAAAAACAAAGATAAAAGGATGTGAATGAAGGTACCAATAAGCTCAATAAGCACATGCCGTGGAAGAATTATTAGAATTTCTTTCCTTGCTTTTAGACGATATTAATTTAGAGTCCATCAAAGAGCAAAATCGGTAGTGGTCATTTCCGGCATATAAAGATGAAATTTGACCGATAGCATCGTTACGGATCCTTCTATTGCATTGCTGGCAAATAACCAGCTTTGATATTCTCAATTTCGACAATGGTTGACATCAAAAGCATCGAAAATGTTAGCTTTTCCGTTAATATTTTTGTGATGTTTCTGTAATTTGCGATTCATCAAAGTGGTTATAATCTTGCAATTCTACTACTCACATCACAGTGCTTATGACTGCTTTATTGTAATCTCTCAAATGAGGAGGCTACTGTTAAACAGTCACTTAAGCGTGATTTATAATAAATTGCAAACCAATGAGGTCACACTGCTATTTAAAAACAAAATGACCTTTGCAATTACAAAAATGTTGCAATTTGCGATGGATATGACTGAAAAGCTACATAGCGGAGAATGCTTAAGATAAAGCCTATTGAAATAAAATAGGAGGCAAATGAACCTTCCATATGTCGGAACTTCCTTGCTTAACGGCATCGTAACGTTCACCTCTTTTCGGCTTAAACTCGGCATCTTTAACAGTTTCAGCACTGAAGCTGCCATCACCTCTAAGAATATTTGAGTCCGTTGGTTTCGATGTTTTATAGCGTTCACCTCTTTTTCTCGAATATTCCCGATGATTGACCGTTTCGGATGCCATTTTAGCTTCGTTCTGTAAATTTTTCAACGGCTTCATCAACTCGGTGGTTATTTCTGAAGGGAATAATGAGGCATTTTCAAAGGCATTAAATGAGAAGAAATTTAGCACATTATCATAATTCAAATAGGCAACCGTTTTGAGAAACGGCAACCGTGAGTGAAGGAAAACAGATTAATAGGCGATAAGCACTCAGAAATGAGGGAAAAAGAGAGGAAAGTGAGCGAAAGTTAAGAGAAGGATACGGCTACTTGAAGAAACACTTCTAAACTCTATTTAGCCACTCTCCAGGGCTTTGGACGACTTTCTTTTGTTTCCGCTCTTCGCACTTAAGTTCACTGGAAAGAAAAGACGTGTGATCTTTGATTTATCTTTTGGAACCAACAAATCTCTTAACAGAGGGATAATTCAAGGTCGAAAAAAGAGAAACTAACAGGAAAAAATAATCAACGGAAGCAGAAATTGCAACAAAGACTCTGTTTGCACCTTTTTGCAAATGTGAGTGCATAAAATGCGTGAAAAGTTGTGCAATGGCGGAATCGCAATCGACAAGCGGGAAATATGTGAAACTGTCAACGATTTCTCTTCAAGCATTCAGAGAAAAAACACACTTTATCAGTTTTAAATGAATTTCGAAATCAAAAACAACTATATTTGTGGCAAACTTGTGATTGGAAATGATACTAACATGAGGCGCGTAGACTCTATACAACCTCTTATCGATAGCCAAATCCAACTAAATAGCAAAAAAAAGAGAAAGGAAAACGCATAATAATTTTGGTAGTTCTTCTTTTTTCCTCATAAACATTAGTACTATAATTTTATAAATATAAGAAAGAATAAAGAACTTTCTTGCTAAAGGATGAAACTCTCATTACAGTCATTATATCAAAGCTCTACGTGAATAAAAATAATAAGATTCAAAAGTTTCCATAGTTTTTTTATGCTTCTATTGCACAATTATATCACCTTCGATCATTCTTATTGTACGATCAATTCAGTGAAAATTCACTACATTTACTTATGTTGCTTTCCTCTTTGAGATAAAAAGAGAAAGGAAAAGAAGGAAAAGGAGACAGTTCATCTTACAGTTGAGTTCACTGAGAATCGCACAAGCACAGGCAACGAGGACATCACCAACGGATTACTGCCATCACGGACTTACACTGAGTTAGTAAAAGTGATCAGGAAATTACGCCTGCATAGCGCTAAAAAAACTATAAACGAACAACACTTTCACTCGTAAAGCTTTGAAAACAAACGAGCAAGCAAACAAACAAATAAACAAACAAACAAACAAACAATCAAGAATGCCGACTAGAATCATGCATGACTGATGCATCCTAAACTCGAGCAATATCGACTTCTGCTGTTATATAGATTATATCCTGCTGATTCACTGTCCATATTTCGGAATTTCTAGGTTCCGTCGGTTTGTATCTGTCAACTTTTTTCGGTGTGAACTCGACTTCAGTGGACGTTTGTGCTATAAACGAGCCATCATCCCTGAGAATATCGGAATCTTTCAACTTTAACGTTTCGATCCCTTCCCATTTTTTAGCAGAATACGCTTGATGAGTTACACTCTCAGAGACGACTTTGCCTTCGCTCTGAAAATTCGTAAGATGTGTGTGAGAAACAACACAGAAAGGCAATGCAAACGTCTTCTTAAGGTAAGCAAATGCCAACGATTCGATGGTCCATCTGTACACTCCCGAATCCCTCGATTTTCGCACCTCGTTTTCTCTCCTTTTTTCGACGTGAGCTCGAAGTTTTCACCTTTTTATGCTGCGAATGAGCACCACGTTTGCGAATCTCCAAATATTTTCGTAATTTCATTAATGAGGTTAGTTTTATTTTGTTGGAATATTCGTCATATGAAAAGCTTTCGTTTATCTGAATGAGCAACCACAGTCTCCAACGGAAGTACTACGTCGCTTTTTGAAGCTTGGCTAGATATCCGCATATGCGAAGATGCAATCTCCTTGCCTTCTTGAAGCGATGTTACAGCGTAGTGAATTGTATCCCAATTTTGAGCAACAACAGAAACACCTTTCGTGTTGCAATCGTTAGTGCAACGGAATGATATTTTTGAATCTAAGAGGTATTTCAGAAGTGAGCTAACACGTTGCTTTTCTGATCGATTGTTGCTGACATTTTCGTTTCCGCTGCCGATGGCCACCTTTGGCGTACTTGTTGTCAATTCACCACCAACTCCGAATATGTCCGATTGAGTTAGGTTCTTTTCGTCATGACGATCACCTGGGCTGATCGAACATTCTTCACGATTTATGTTATCCGATTCCACCTTTGCCTCAATCTGAATGCGCCTGTCGAAAATTAGGAAGGATGGAATTTTTATTATGAACGAAAGCTGTTTTCTGAACTGTTTTTGCAGTGATTCCGAAAAGAATATTTTTCGAGCTTATTGCTAGTAGGAAATCGTAACAAACAAGAACAGGCAACAGGTACGGACAGAAATGCAGAAAAGTGATTAAATTCGTAATTGCCGGTTATGTGCGCAAGAGAAAGCGTACATCTGCAATGTGAGCATGCTCATGCAATACAACGCTTTATAAAATATAACTATGCAGAGTAAAAGTTTGTTCTATGTGCAATTAGTTGGCATGCCATTAATGGCCGATAAAAATATCAGAGATTGATGGGCATTATTTAGTGGAATACATTTCGTGTTAGTTAACATACAAGTAGATAACACTACAAACGTTTCAGATCTAGAAGTGGAATGACTTTCCAATGTGCACAATAACTGTTTCAACTTACCTTCCAAATATCCGAACTACCGGGTCTAACGACAATGTAACGTTCGCCTCGCTTTGGCGAAAATTCGGTCTCATTTTGCGTCTCGCTGGAAAATATGCCATCTCCTCTGAGAATATCCGAGTCGACTGGCTTTTTAGTTTCGTATCGTTCTCCTTTTTTGCCAGAATATTCTTTATGCGAGACACTCTCGGCTTGCATGGCACCTTCATTCTATAAGATATGAGTAGTTCTTCACTATAAAAGGCTTTATTTTTGTGCTGATTTTGAAGCCCTCTCCAAAACATTCAATAAATATGATTTCAAATCTTCATCTTTAAGCTGCCGTTCCTAACTGCTAACTCCTTTGCTCCTTCGCAAAAAATGAGGAGCAAAATACAAAAGTCTGGAGCGTATGGCAAATGTGTCTTATTTTGGAGCAAGCATCTTTCAGTTGTAACTCATAATTGATTATAACCTTTCTTATGTTCGATTCAGATGCAATATGCTTTTTTGGAATTGGCACTGAGCAAAGCTCAGAAAGCGCTTCTGGAACAACGTAAGACACATTGGCAAACGGAACATCTTTTTGGAAATTATAAACTTAGAAGAAAAAGAGACAAGAAGATAGAGAATAAACTAGGGAAGGAAAGCAAGAGAGATTATACCATCGGAGAATGGTCGATAATCATCATTCAGGATCAAGAATAACAACGGAAATGAGAGTTACAGGCCGTTTAATTTATTCAATCCATCATAACGTCGGCTATGTTATTTCCTTATTTTGGTTGACTTTTGCACATAGGAATTTATTTCTTCAGTTTCCATGTTGCATATATGTAATTTTTCATTTGAAACTCCTCTAAATTTTTCTGCTGAATTTACAAAGGCGCTCGTCTACTTCGTGGCTTAATGTTTCTTTTTAAGTTCATTCTTCCCCTTTCTACTTCAAGATTTAGTGCTTGCTAACCTTCCATATATCGGAACTCGGAGGCCTACCGCTGCCTCTTGTTTTCCTGACGACGTATGTGCCGCCACGCTTTTCGAATTCGGAACCTCTCGTTGTTTGATCCAGTTCATTTGTTAGGGAATCAGTCACGTCAACGTGATCAATTGCACCCTCAGCAGTTTCGTATTGTTGGGTTCTCGTTGCCCTTCCCTAAAAGGAAATGGGTGGCGCGTTATCGCTCTTTAACATATGTCAAGTCGCACCACAACCGTTCTACGGTACTACTGATATTGAATGTTGAACACATTCAATGATACACTCCGTGTATAGAAAATGCATATGTTCGGTTGGGATGTATTTCTGATTGGTCGTACCATAAACAGATCGAAGTAGCAAGCTTCTTTCGGCACAGACTATTGAGCAGCCTTATTGCCTGATGGGGTCAAATGACCGGAACGAAGAGGCTGTGAAGCTTTCCGATACTTTCGGGGCGAGGCAAGGAACCATGAATGACCACTGGCATTGGTGAGTATGGACAATAACGTCGGGAATAAATAACCGTAGTGAATGAAAGCTCTCAGAAGCGGCCCGGAAGCAAAAAACACGTCAGCAAAAAAAGAGAAAAAACTGATTATAAACCCCTCACATTTACGGTGTGTGTTGTTTGGGTTCTTGAGGTTTCTGTTAGAACACCATTACGTATGACGTATTCGTGTCGGGTTTCTGTTCGTCGCTCAATGCTTTCTCCGTTTAGGTGTGATTCACCGCTTGTTGCTTGCTTAGCACGATCGACTAAAAAATTCCGGGAAGTTAGAGAAGCAAAATTTTGACAATCTTATCGATAGGGCTAAAGTTTTTATCCATAAGTAGCAAAGAAAGCATTTGATTTCTGAATATACCGTTATTAACGATGAGACTCTAACTACCACTACAACACTTTTTTGATCGAGAAACCATGACTGATTACAAGTACGGCACGACGAACTTCAGCAAATTAAACGTAGTTCTGATAGCACTGTACCACCTGCAGCAAGGTTTGAATTCTCATCTATTAGCTAGTTTCTAGAAAAAAAAAGTTTAAAAAGACAACGTCCATAATCCTATAATTATTTTGCTAATCCTCCATCCATTAAAAAAATTTGACAGCTTTATGAGCATCCCAATGATTTCGTTGATCATAGTGCTAACAGCGAAGCTATTGTTGAATGTAAAGTTAGTAACTCACATGTAAGCGCATTTTCTTGTGCTCTTTTTGGCATCAATCTTTCGTTTGCGCTCCGATTTGCACTCTCCGTCACGACTGTGCCCTCCGTTCCTAATTGTATCTGAAATATACAATTAAGAAGCAGCCTTCATTATGGTTAATACATGCATGACAGCAGTAATATGAATATGCACCACTCTCACTTATACCCATATTATTGCTTATCATGCTGAAGAAGTCGGGCATGAAAAATTGCTCCCGAAGCTCAGTAATAACTATTGGAGTACATCAGCTGGCTGAGATTACTGCACAAGTCCTATATCTCTATTAGTGAAAAAAAAATGTTACAAGAGAAGTACATATCAATCAATACAAAGCTCACTTCGTTTTGTGAAAAAAAAAGGAAAAACAAAGCAACGACGAGAAGCTTCAAGTTCATTGAAAGTGGATGTAATAGAGATGACATGATAGTATGATGAAGAAATTAGTCATAACAATAGCAGTAGGGATAATCAGTAGTGATTAAGCAGCTCTCTCCCACCATTTCTATCACTCAACGAATAAATAGAAGGTAAAAAATATCAACTAGAATTCTTCCACTGAATTAATCGAAAACGCTTATTGATTCGAAAAATTAGAGAACATAAATTTTTAGTTGATACTATTCGTTTACGTATCGTTTAATTCACGTGAAAAATATAAGCAATCTGATACACACGAAAAAAAAAACAACCTCGAAGATGTTTCATTCTATTTCACTCAATGCTTTGCAATATAAATATTTTGTCTGATAGAAATATAGGGAACAAAAGAATAATGTGAACGGAAACGACTGGATTCACAGAAAATGCAAAAAAAAAAAAATGGATTTTCTGCTCAATAAGCGTTCTCTTCTGTTGACATTACGTTAAGTACAACGCAATTTTATTTTGCATTTAGCATTTTTTTAAATATATATAGTTCATCACACGATCACATATTGCAATCATAAGCACCTATTAATATAAACGGCTTATGAACATTCTCTCATTAGTTCGAATACTTGAATCTATGCAAGCGTGAGATAACTGAAAACGATTGAAAACATTTCACTTACAAATGAATCGTTTCTATGATGTCGAATTGCAGCCGAAGTCATTCGTGTTTGACGTTGAATAGATGATGATTTGCTCTCTCCATTGATGTTGTTGTTGTGTTCGAACTTAGCTTCAGCAACTGCATGAGCAACACTATCGTCACCAATAGTGCCATACAGTGAAAGTTCGCCCACTCTTTTGATTGGCACAGTGCGCTCACCTGGTGTTACTACTGCGTACTCCTACAATAAACTTTCTTGAAGAAGTTCACTATTAAATAGTGATCACGATTTCTATAATTGCCATTATAAAGTAATAAGCATAAAACGGCATAAAATGTACTCAGATGTTTGATTCCTCACTAATACGCAGGCGCACGTAGAGAAATGCGTAGATTCATTCATGAAAATGTGAAACAGTTTCATAATCTCTGTGGAAATCGAATGCATCATTATAAGGCGCGTTGTGCATTAATAAAGCATTACGTTATTCCTAAAATAATTCAACGCATCCATGCATTCAACCAAAATAAACGCCGAATGAAATGGAACCCAAAAATTCGGAAAAATTTGTCAAAAGGATCTCTCACTCATTCAAATAGTGCTAGTTGACTGGCAGAATGATATTCCTCCTCCCCCTTCCGCCCTCTGACCCATTTTCCTTAACCTAAGGCGACGCAACTTGGAAAAGGAAATGCCACTAAAGTTAAAGCATCTACTTCGGAAAGCAATGTGGCAAAATCTGCCTAGTGGAAGCTCCGCCGTTCACATTTAACTAAAACAAGAGAAAAACACTAATTCACTGAGGTTAAAATTCATCACTAGGAAGCTGAAATCTCATACCTTTTTCGTAAATTCGTGCACATCTGCTGAGCCCAATGATATAGAACTAGCATTTCGATCGTGTGGGCATCTATGACGCCTGGAAAATCTTGTAGTCAATATCAGCGGCCATCACTAACCACTGCTGTAAAAAGAAACCGAGCATAAGCACATCAACATCACCAATGACTGGTACTTCTCTCGCGCTGTCTTTATAGCCACCATTTCGCGGTGGAATATTGAGAAATGATTTTAAGGGCAACTGCCAATGAAAACTGCCAATGAAATGTGCTTGAAATCGATTACTCTTAGTATACCATAGGGATGATCTACTTAGGGAACAAATCTACAACTTGAAGTCATCTACTGATACAGTCAGGTTATCAAAATGTCAGTCTCCTTGAACGTAGGTTCAGCTTCCCATTGGTGAAATGCCTTTTGTCATACAGAGGCTCAGCTTCATCATCATGAAATGTCTTCCGTGAAATCCTACGAATATAATTTTTTTATGGAACGTCGCAGCTAAGCAGCAGGCTGATTTCATATTGGGGAAACTTCAGGTTTAGTGTATAGGCTGTTTTTCTTCTAGTGAAGCGCCAATTCTAAAATTTGAGCTCAATTCTGTTTGGAGAAACGTCACATGTGAAAAGCTAGCAGCGTAAGCCGAAAGTGAAAAATCCTTGCTCACAAAGGTTTTGTGGCAACACAAAGGAACACATATCAAACGTTGTGGCGTTGTCAACTAGATGGTTATTGTCACAAAAGATTTTGGTTTTCAAGCAAAATACAAACGATCACAGCGCCATTTTAAGGCTGATTTATTCTTTGAATCGAGGCATCATCAATGGCTGCCACAAGACCATTGTGCTATCATGAAATACCTCGTTAGCTGCTTTCTGCTGACGCAACATTTGAACCCCACAGACGTTAGGAGTCGAGAGTTATGAGACAACCTATCACTATATTCACACTTATCAATCAAACTAAGTTGGGCATAGTAAACGATGTAAATGCACTTATTTCTTAGCCGATAGCAGCCATCATTTACGATAAGAAGCTGCTTTAATTACAAAGTTGCTTTAATTATATGGGCAATAAATTTGCTCAAAAAACCTACCCACATGTGCAAATTTGGCAAACACACTGTGAACCGTGGCCGCGCACCATCGACCTAAAAATAAACAATTTCATCACATGGCAATTTCATCAGAATTTTGCTGGTAGTTGGCTCAAATAGATTGCTAAAACAATGTCGTTAATTATGAAATATGCATTCGCCAATGAAGATCGTCAATTTCCACATCAACGCACAACAATTTAAACTTCAAAAATATAAGAGAAGATATATTTCCGATAGTTTGAATAAGGATGATAACACACATTTCATAGCAATAAGGCATCTTTGCTAGCCCATTGTATAATCTCGATAAAGACCTCCTAATAGAGGATTGAAATTATAGAGGCGGCCCAAACATAACCTCCATTGCACGACGCGAATGTGAATGTTGCATCGAATGTTGTTTACTTTCATTAGATGAATGCACTATGTATCAAAAATTGAAACAAACACAAATATTACTGTAATTTTATTGCTGCAAAAGAATCATCAAATATCCGCATTCATTAAAATCTGCTCACATCGAAAACCGTTCAACATTTGAAGTTTCGAAGGGAACTACACTGTAATGAAGATTGCCGAAATGTTTCAACTCATTGCTGAATAAAATAAACGGAAACAATTGGCGAAAAAAAAATTCATTTTGATTTATTGCGATGAAATAGAGCCATTCATTAAAACGAACAAAACCCCCCATAGCATTTTACTGCAGAAATGATTACAACAGCGAAATAAACAGCAATCAGTTGTTAACACTCAGAATGCTTTCGACAATGGCAAAAGTTTAGAAAATTCGACTGATCTATAATAAAATTGAAGCCACGTATCTGAGTTTCATAATCATCAAATTAAACAGAAAAAAAAAACGAGTCAAAGCGAGGGTTTAGAACTATCGGATATTTCCCAAAGCTGAAGAACCATTCTGAAATTCGAATATAACAGCAGAATTTATTTAAAAAACAGTTTAATCAGTGGATAAATATATCGTTCAGCACATTAAAAGTTGAGTATAATATTCACTTTTGTAGAAGACGTTCTCGCGTTTTTTTGAAAAATTCCTTTTTAAATTTGACTTAAGTGGCCACGAGGCAGTTCAAAAGTGCCGTGTCTAAGCTATGTACTTGCTATTTCTGCAAAGTTCAGTAGTCGGGTCTGTTCGATCTCTCTTTTTTGACCGTCATTTCTTGACCATCGGCTTGTGGATAGTCGAACCAGCAATCGATGGATTCACTGGATGCTCGAAGAACTCCGATCCATCACTTTGGGCTTTAACCCCTCAAAGGAATGATTGCAACATTGTCAGCGTTAAAGTTTATCCGTTAGCTGTCGTTGTTAGGTGGCAGTTGCCATTAGTAGCAGCCGGGTGAGCGGAATCGCTGGCGCTGAAGCTGACTACTATATTTGCGCTCTACTTTTTAAAAAGTAACATGCATCCTTAAAACATCAGTGAAACAAGCACAGCAATACATTTAACTCACATAGCTTATGAATCATGCGGAAACTTGAGCAAGCTGATCACATTTTTTAAAGCTTCAAATTTAATATAGATAATTCAGCATGAAAACTGTGCCCCGAAAGCATTCTATCATCTTGACAATGTCAGTGATAGTATGAATAGACTTCGGCATCAACCGAATTCGAAGGCCGCATAACGACTTGAGATTGAAAAGTGCAAATCTAAGACATGGAAGCAACTGAATGGGACACACTCGAGAATTGTGTGATATGCAAGCAACGGCTAGCAACCTTTACTTATAGGCTCGCCTTCAACACGCTTATCACGTACTGTTGAAGACAGCCGGCGCCATTCCCCAACATAAACAGAAAATACGATGACGCCATTGCTGGATATGGAAATGAAATGTTGACTTGCTCATATTGTGCAGAGTAGGGCAAAGAGCCCACAAATTCTATCATTGCTCTGCTTTCAACATTGGACAGCAAAACTCGACCTAATGTGATTGGCAGTACTGAAATTCGTTCTGTTTTGTCGCAATAACAAACACTTTCACTTCAGGCAAGTTAGACAGTCTTCTATTCTGGTTCTCGAGCAAGCTAACTATTTTTTTTAGTGAAGAAAACTGCACGAATTACGATAATCGAACGGCACTGGGCTGGTTCACATCGTCGTTTCGAATGTCGAAAATTTCAAAGGTTCACTTCATTCTCGAATACTAGAGGCAATTCGTGGTAGTGAAATATGTTGACGATTGTGGAATTCGATGGAATACAAAGTTTTCAACATGACCGATTGCTGTTAGGTTATAAGCAATCAAATGCACTCTATGAATATGAAGTGCGATGTTTATAGATTGCATAATGTCACGAGACTTGTCTACTAAAGAATATATATCGCAACGAGAAAGTAGCCAATATTAGTAGAAAGATAAGCGAATTTTTTTCCAAGAAAAAAAATGCATCAACCTGCTGACTCTACGAAAGAAAAAAAAATTATGATAGGTAAATTAATCTATAAAGATGCGAATATCGCTTCATGATTCAAGAAGATAGGTTCATTGACCGTTTGCTAGGCCAACCATGATTAGTCATTCAGCAGTAAACGGATTTCACATCGCCTCGTTTCTTCGATGATTAGTTGCAGTTATGTTTTCGTCGTGATGTTTTTATTTCCGTCGTAATCGCTACTCAATTGTTTTAACTGCATGTGTCATTTTGTGCCGACCAACACTCAACTCTGAATCATTGTTCATCGATGAAGAAATATTTAAAACTGATGGGCGAATGCAACGCAATGTTGTGTCATCAGTTGAACTGAGCGCCTCCTCTTTATTCACTGTCAAAAAATTCTTGAAGAATGTTCCAGATGCACGTGCCGATACACCAGAGAATGAAAACCTTTTGGAGCATTTTTTTGGAATGGCAAATGATCTTCGACCAGGATGATCGTCTATTTGACATTCAACGTTTGCTTCCGTGTAAGACAGGTCAGTCTTTGGAATTCAAATACTACATTTTAGCCAGGTGGAAGTCACTGTGCAAAACGTAGTTTCTTTCGAAAACGAATCAAGCTGACAAAGCTTCTTTTCAAAGAGCACCCATAATTTTTGGATACCGACCTGAGGTTCCACCTCGGGCAAACACTGCAATTTTGCAGCAATCAATAAGTCTTGCTAATGCAAAGCGAAGTAACCTTTGCTATGCTTTGCAATAGCTCGATTTCAATGTTTTTCAAAAATCGACGAGAACATAACGCTTCAAATTGATAGTAAATTCTGAGCATAATCATAAAACTATGACTGATCCAGTAAAACGACAGTTGGTAGCCGCACAAGACAGCAGCTTTATATTGGGGATGTAAAGGTATGTTTAAGTGATGCATTTCCCCAGGTGATTTATTGTTTGTGTGCTCTTTCATAAGAGTTCAAAATTTCCGCTAAAAACTAAGCAGCTTAAAATTATTTTGCACTAATCAAGACTGTGTCATTAGAATTGTCGATCGGCAAAAATACCAAGATCCTCACTACGGTACATTTACATAATATTGCGTTATGCAGTTCTATGTTGTATAGCGGTTTGCAGCATTTCGATGCTTTATTGCTATTTACTAAGCACAAAGGCCATGTGGAACGTCATTCGAATATCGAGCGCTGAGGCGTCTTCGTAATGACAAAGGCGCATAGCATACACATAAAGGGATAGCGGTAAACTTGCAATCAATGCCTCTGTCGTGTGCACTTCTTCCGCTCCACTATACCACTACGATGGGTAAGAGGTTCATCGATGAAATTTTGGTAAACAAGTGTAGCGATGTTTACTGATTGATTTCAGGATTAAACCTTGAAGCAGTCCAACAAACAGCTGATAGCTGTCTTGCTATTCAAAAAAGTAGTCATACGTGCATGACGACAACCGAAAAAAAAAGTATTCTCCGGCATGCAATAATGAAACTGCTGTCGGTTCGTCCACACGGGTTGCGCGAGCTGTAGCATGTTGCCTCGGCAATGAGAACGTAGAGATACTAAATAGGAAGCGCTGAGCCCTTTCAGGCGTCGAGAGATGCTATATTCCTATACTGTTTACATACATGCATGTGTTTGCACGAAAGGTGCGACATCTAACATCATCGCTCATCAAGAGAAGTGCATTAGGTTCGTCGTAAGTCAAGGAAGCGCTTTTTCGAATGGCAACCCTATGTAGAACCAATCTACATCCCCATCCCCAGATGAAGGGGCCTAAAAGCCATCCATCATCTTTATGACAGTGCAATAAGGTCGAATTTCTTCCATCTGGAAATGCTTCATTAGTTTATTCGCGCTTTCCGTCATATAATTTGAGTGCATTCGTTCATTTCGTTTATATTATGCGCAATGATACAAATGTCAAAGTAGTAAAAGGCTTCAGGTTAACGATTCGATAAAAACCGAATTTAAGAAGTCGCAATCTTTATGAAAAGCAATTAACCATTCAATGGAAGACATAGGTAGTAAAAAAAAGCAAGAATAAAGATGTGGGGACAAAACATCAAAACACAACTCAGATGGGAATGTTTAACAGCAGGAGCAAAAAAATGGTTGCTTCGAAGCAACAGCCGACCAAGAAAGGCCTATTAGAGGTTCTGAATGAAGTACCGATGAGAAACGTGGAAAACGAGTATGAAGTGCTGCGAAAACAAGTGTCTTCAACAAACATCAATGAAGTATTACCGAAGACTAATCGAGTGCTAAGTACATTTTTATTTTATTGATCAACGTTACAGATGAAGACATTCATCATTAGTGGAGCCCAGCTGAACGCAGCGTTGCACACTTTTTTCGGTAACTATGATGAAACTTGGAACCTCATCGAATGGTGATCATCCAAGAAACTCGATAAATTTGGAAACAGTTTAAATTCACTGCTCAATACTTCAATTAAAATGTGAAATGTGAAACAGCTGAACGAGGACGGATGGAGATGTAGAAGAGGTGGACCAGCAATGCACGACCTGTTATAGATGTGATGGGCCTGGTAATTTTTCTCTCCACCGGAAAAAAATCTACTCGGCTCATCGTAGCTTCTACACGTTGTACGGAAATCCGGATGTGATCATCCTCAAACCTTCAAAATCGGCAATACAGCTATTAGTTTTCTTAACTAGCGGTAAATTCAGCTGTTTCCTTGTTATTACTTCGCAATATTGTTGGTAGGTAATTTAGCTTAGGTAAATTCTAACCAGAAAATCAAAATCATCCGACGATCGCTCCTAGGACATGCGCTCATCACTAAACAACCCACTAAAAAGTACCTGAGATAAACAAGGTGTTCATGTTCACATGTTGTCAATTTATTGCAATAATATGTAAAAGAATGCATGAAAGATTTGATGCATTGAACGACAAGCTCCACTTGAAATTCACTCAAGAAACACAACAATGAATGTGGGTAAACTCACTAACGATGTGAGGGAAAGAGCACAAGCGTGCAGCGCAATGAAGATAAACTAGAGTGCTACACAACTCTGTTGATCCGGGCAGATTAATCGGCAAGCACTAAACGCACACACCATCACCGCTAAACCACTTGTTTTCTTGTTTTTTTTTTTTTTTCTTTTTTCCGCCGACATGAACACTTTTTCAAAATTTAACCGACAAACGAATTCCCACTAAACAAATGAGCGCTCCATTTCTAATGATGCAATGAATTCTCGAGATGATCCTATTGATTTCAGTACAAAAAAAGATTTGAAGAATTGTTGAAATTTTTGTGACATTTTATATTGTGATGTTTTCAAATAGAAATAGTGGAAATGAATGCACTTGAAAATCATCATATTAGCAAAAAAAAACTTGTTGATGAAGGACGGTCGAAAAATGGAACATAATAAACATTTCAAAGCGATAGCGTTCGAAAAAACTCATGATGTGCATTTCAATGAAGAGAAGAAATTTTTTTTTAAAAAGATTATTTGAATTCTCTCAATAAGGAATTTATTTCCTCAACAATATTGCTAGAGGAATGTTCGCTATTTGGAATGTTAAAATATATTTCATTTCACTCATTCAAATATCATTCCGAAAGCATTTATGTATATCGTAATGTTGGAGAAAGAGCATTCCTTCACGTAATTCGCCATTCGACATTGAATTTTGAACATGACGATATACGGCATCAACTGGCACCACAAAGATGATTTTGAA
Organism: Baylisascaris schroederi; assembly: GCA_006503575.1. NCBI lineage: Eukaryota > Metazoa > Nematoda > Chromadorea > Rhabditida > Ascarididae > Baylisascaris > Baylisascaris schroederi. The sequence goes on from QEWY01002038.1 coordinate 1,021,681, forward strand.
GTTCTGTGGCGCAACAAAAAGCGAATAACCACTTTTGACAAGTTCAAATCGATGAACTAGTAAGTAATTTTGTGCATCACAATGAAACGTGAGTGGAACTAACAAGTTTTTATATTTGCATCACCACTGGAAATAAAATATCAATAATTAGTCATTCATAAGATGCATATTAAATAATAATTATCAATAACTTATAATGACAAGAATAATAATAATAATTTAATAGCAATAATAGTAATAATAACAATAATAATAATAATAATATAAATAAATAAATAAATAAATAAATAATAATAATAAATAACAATAACAAAAACAATAATAATAATGATTTTGCAAAATTGAAAGAGTTCCCTTAGCAGTATTGACAAGCGTCATCATGTCAAAATGTTTTTTTCTCGTTAATTCTCGTTGTTGAACTTTCCAAAATATTTGCCGAACGCATTGATTTAAGGGGAAAAAGTGAAAAGATCGACATTACTTGCCGCGAAAAGACGCACTATAAGCATGGTTTTACTAAGCTGTATACTGTGAGAATTAAAGCGACTCTCATAGCGAAATGTTTAGCCACTCTGCTAACAGGTGAAGAATGAAAGGTGAGATCCTCGTCAAGTGCAATATCAGAGTCGCAAATATCGGAAAGACCCTTAACAGAAGAACAGAAGAGGACCGAGCAGGATGAACGGTGTTGCCATTATCTTAGCAATATTGGTAACACAGCTTTATCGAGGGTCAAAGATTAGACAACAGAGATGGATTCCAGCTGCAATCGCTGAATAGATGTTCATGTTCAGAAACTTGCGTACTATGAAAAAGGCTTTTTATAGTGCTATTACAGAAGCGAGAAAATAAACGCCATGATGTCTCCAGTGCTCCTACAAAGCCTTTCAGAAGCGCCTCTTCGAAGAATTCAGAAAAAGAACCGATGCGAAACATCTGAGTAGCACGTGGTGGTAATCGATGTAATAGTATTTGAAACAGCGTGAAGCGAAAATGACTATCTGCTGCAGTGCGGTGTAGAGGATGCTGCACTATTTAGATCCGGTTTACAGCTTCCTTTGATTGCCTCTTTTTTGAGTTCGCCTCAGTGCATCACTTTGAACGTGTTTATTTCCACGTCACCACACTAGATAAGCAGTTCTCATTGAGTGCATCCGCAACGACTGCATGCCTCTAAAGCGCAACTCAAAAATCAGTAACTGCAACTACAAAACGCAGTCGTCGGCTTCCACCTAACGAATTTCGGCGCAAGTAAAGTATGCATCGTCTGTTCATGATATTCTTATACTTTTCAAGTCCGCTGTAATAAGGAATTATTTATTATTGTATAAGTATGAATATAAACACAGATATAAATAGAAATAAATCAGTTATATATATATATATATATATATATATATATATATATATATATATATATATATATATATATATGTACTGTATGCTGTGTACTGTGTAATGTGTACTGTATGTTACATACCATATACTATTCGCTAAATGCTTTGTACTATGTACTATATACCACGGTACCATAAATTATATGCCATAAAAGATACAATATATGTTAGAATACACCAAACTGAGGCAGTCTAAAGTAGACGGCATCGAGATCCCATACAAAAATAGTAGACATTAATTCCTCTCACATTCTTTCATTTGCATTCCTTAAATCCCACAGGCTGAAAATTACTAATCCATTGTTGACTATCAAGCGCTCGACGATAAAACTATCCATCGTATGGCATCCACCCGTTTAACCAACCAGTAGGCGCAATACGAATTCGACAAGCAGATTGGATCGTGCGAATCTTACAGAACGGATGTGACGCCAGTGACTGTATGTACGCAGTTGCACACCCATCAGAATGCCGCATCAAGAGCACCTATTTTATTAGAGTCATCGGTAGAAACGAAGAAGTTGAAGGAGGCCATGTGCGTGATCCATCAAGGCCGTTGATTCATCAAATCTGCCGCTTTGAATTGCTGTTGATAATGGCGATAGCAGAAAAAATATCTTGTCGGGAAAAAATTTAATTCTTATATAGGCGGCACTAAAACGGATTTGCGATGCAGAACACTGAAATTCTCTTTAACTCTCCTTTCAGATTGTGCATCCAGAAAAAATTTATACAATAAAAAGTCTTTTTGCAATAAATAAGTAAATCACCTTATGAAGAAAATTGCCCTCCGGACTGTACCAAGATTCAACTTACATCTTCAACATGAAAATAGTACTATCGCATTTGAGTAACCGTGAAAGATTATTTTCACTGACCTTTGATCAAATCTATTTTTATGCAGCAGCTGAATTCATCGATGTTATACTGTTTCGACAATCTACTCGCATTACCTTAACCCGCACCTTAAGTCGAAAACGTTTTAGAAGGGAGCGGACTTTAGAAATGCACTCCTTGGTTGTTACTTTCGAAATAGTGAAAGGTGTCTGATAGTCCATTTCACTGGAATGTCAGTCAGATTTGTATATTTGATGGTAACGTGCCTAGTGATCGCTAGCTTGTTTGCTTGGCCAGCCGAATATAGCCGTTTTGTTGCGTTCAATCTAACGCCGAATTTTGTGCAAATTCTTTTACGCATTTTACTGTAGTTCACATTTGTTCGTCTTTTGATTCGTTGCAAGCCACTCTCCATTTAATGCTAAATAATCAATATATGCTTGAGTTTTTATTCAAATCTCTCATTTTTCACTAAAAAGAGACGTGAAATCTCGTTAACGAGCGCAAATTTTTTGCACTTTTTTTTCTGAGAAAAAAAACAAATAAGTGGAAAATTTCTCTAAAATCTCAAGTTTTCTTTTCTTATTCAGGCATGGAAGGAATTCTGCAGCATTCCGAACAACCCCTCCAACGTCCATTCCTTTCTGTGGTTACGCCTTATATCAATCATCACCGTTGCATTTTTCAACGTATGAGTCACCCATCAATATCAATGTTAAGGAGAATACAGTGATGACTCATGTTTTAGCTTGAATTTGGTGATCTCACGCATAAGACTGCATTCACATGCAACGCACAAATTATTGGCTCTTCAAGAATTTCCTGCATGAATTCATGAAGCGCATTTCTGAGTAAGAGCAGAGAGATTCGGCATGTTGACAACAAAATGAAAAAAAAGGTTCCAGTATTTCGCACAAATAGAAAGGCAAATACTTGCATTATGATCGATAAGTTCTATTTACTCAATACATAGAGACATTTGTAGCAGCCGTACCTCATTGCATATCTTAAAACGAGCGAAACTCCACTCACTGACAGTAACATGAAAAAGCACTCTGCACGCTAGCCTTCTAAGTTTCTTGTGTGGTTTGATTGAACCAAATGTAAACAGTAACGACCACTTTTGTATAGCTTCCTCATTCCTTCAACGAAAGCCAAGATTCTTTAACTGCTATGGCAACTATTGCGGAAGGTATACCTCGAAAGTGTTAGCACCCAAAACCTTCTAACGAACGCTCCTTGAACGCATTCAAACGAAATAAGATCAGCGCAGGTAGGAGAGTTGTTTTTGCAATGACAGCGTTAAAGGTTTTTCGATAGATTTTCCTAGGCGCAATTATCCAACGAATGTCCTTTCAATGCAACCATAAAAAGAGGCACAATTGAGAATTGATTCGTCTACGCGTTTTTTCCCTCAGCGACGCGCAACAATTTATACTTCAACAACCTATCCGCTATCTTTTTCTCCTCCCTTTCCAATAAAGTGAAACATCAAAAGACCCACTATCAAATATTTGTTTGGTGCATTCATAAAATAGGGAAAAAATAAAAAACCTATGCACCATTCTATGCGATAAAAGAAACAACCACTTAAATAAAAGATAATTTAGCAAGTGAAATTCACTTAGCTTTTAGATACGAATGTACTTTCTCGCTCCGAATCGTTCATATTCAACTCTTCTTCCACCTCTGAATCCAATTCTAAGCTGCAAATTGCTCGGATCGGCTTCCAGTGACAAAAAATGGCGCTGAAGCAGCCAAAAGTGTCATGTTTTCAGATTGTTTTTTCACAGTTTCCTTCGACAGTGGTTTTTTGTACGCAATTACCAAAGTTTTCAATCATAGGTCATATTATAGATGAGGCTCAGCCGAGGTGCGTTTATTGCTGGTTGTACACTCTCTTTTTAGTGACTCTGAATAACTATAGCTGATCACATGACCTCGAACCGCCAAGTGTCTATCAAGTGTCTGCCTTATCAACTGTCGATGATAGTTTATGTGCCTACCACCGTTGTAACGGGTAACGGAAAATAAGGATTCCAGCAGCCGCGCTAATTCCAGATCTCAAAGTGTATATCGCCACTGCTGCGGTTAAAAAGCTTGTAGATTCCATTGTTTCTAAGAAACAAAAATCCTGCATATGCTGGTGGACTTGATATTATTTGGTCAAGTGTTGTTGTCAGCGGATTTCATCATGATCGCCATAGTAACGCTGTTCCGCTAATATGAAATTCCCCTCTTCAGTCGAACACGCTCTAGTCGAACACGCTGCAGCTTCTCGCTGCACTCCACTAACAACTTCCTGTTTATTATGGCACGAGGAATTGACGATGCTTTACTTCGAGGAAGACTGGATTCGGCGCAAAAGCAATAAAATCGCCTCCACGTATTATCTGAGATGAAGAAATAATTCACAAGAATATGCAAGTAGCTGGTGGAAGCTATAATAAAACAACTCAAAACTTCAACGCAACAAAACTTGTATTGGCATATTCTTTTGCTCTAGATTTGCGAAGAGTGTTGTAGTTTCTCTTCATGCTTCACAAGGGCTTTAAATAATTTAAGAACATCGGACAGCATAGCCGCACAACTTGAAAGAAAGGACACATTGGATATGGTGAATGGAAAGATAGATTTGGTTCTGTCACATTTAATCACGCGCCACTGACCTTTTAAACAATGCGCACTCACGAACAATGATCGAAGGATGACTTTCACAGAAATGCAGTGAAATACATTCAATGCTAATAGCATACGACTGCAAACTTTTTAGCTCTATATTGCATCAATCTTGAAATGACAAACGATTCACTAATAATATTCGAAAAAGAATTCTTCAAATAATAAAAAAAATGGAGGTGAATATTTTTTATTGTTACATGACAGCGCATAAAACGGGTCATTCGATTTCATTGGTTCAGCACATTTTTTTTCAGACCGAGCTGATCAATGTGGTTAATATCGTCAGAACAAGTATCATTTAACCCATCGGTAGTTTTCTGCAAACAAATCACATTGTTTTGTGTTCAATTTTTGCAGCTAACATGTAAAGACCTTAACAACATCACATTTCGAAAGAAATGGATTTTCTCATAAATGCCTCTGTTAAAGCCTCGATAAGAGTACGACAAATTTTTAATGGAAAATAAAGCACTCGATGGATGAAGGAACTCCCTGCTATTGGTAAAAAAATTACTCTCCGCTACTGGTTAAAAATTTCCTTCAGCAAAGTTCTATAAAGTTGCATCCTTTTTTCAGAAGCTCTAAATTTTGATAGACTCGATTTTTTTGCTAAAATAAACTGACTGCATAGGATGCTTCTCGCTCGAATTGTCTTCAGTAATTCACAAACTATGATCGCTATTCATAGATGGTTTTTAAAGAAATATCTTCACATTGAAGTGCTATTGATCAACAGATTAATGTTAAGGCGACATTTCAGAAGTGGGATTATCTATAACATTTGTGATTGCAAAATATGTCTAATCTTATCGAAACAAAGAGTTCCGATAAGATTCAGTTATTTATGGAAGGATAAAGCAGAGATGGGGTTTCATCTTTGCGCTACAGACATAAAAATTAACGTGATCGCTCTTTCTTGAAGTGAGATGAACGCTACAATAATTAGACCAACAACATCAAAACCTGATGTCATGAAAATTGTTAAGTCTCCGCTCACGAATATCAAAAAAGCAACTGAACTGACTTGAAGAGCGGAGAATGACTTTATAGGTCTTTCAAAAATTATTAAAAGACACAGGGTTTCAATATCTGCGGCGGAGTTTTATTTGAGGTGTTGATTTTAGTGAAGACTGCAACGACTTAATAAGCGACGTTTGAATCGGTGTTTTACTAAGAGGATGACGCTAACGGAACGTTTTTAAGAAACAAGAAAGCATTGCCATAACTGATGTCCCAGAATGATTTAAACGTAAAAAGATGCGAGCATAAGATGACTTCTTATCGGTCTCCATATATGAAATGATGCAGCTGCCGTAATTTCTCAAAGGGTGATGAGTAATCGTGGGTATAAAGAAATTTTATAGGCGAATCGAAGGTAAGCAATGCCATATTGACTTCATTACTGTTGAAGTCAATGACCGTTTTTTATGAGTCCATATGGGCCATATGGTATACGTCAATGCGCCAAATATAGCCGCTCAGATATAATGGGGCAAAAAGTTATGCGGATATTTGTGGGAATGCGAAGAGAAGCGAATAATTTATATTTTATCTTTTCCATATTACATATTAATAAAGATAGAAATTTGCAGTTCGTTTATTTCTTTTTAAAATGATGCTAATTCAGCTCCATTTCTCACTCCCCATTAAGTACATGGAAACTTTTTTTTATTCTACCATTGAAATGAAATTAAATATAATTGTGTAGCGGTTTTGCGAAATGGTGAAACGTCTCTGAAAAATTTCATAATCAATACCAACAATGCACCAAAGAAATTATACTGTTGATATAGAAATCGAGTTTTTCTTTAGTTTTAATCAAAATTGATTGATGAATGTAAATATTGTGGAAAATTTATATGAGAAATTAATATAATGGATCGAAAAGGCAAATGTCTGTCATTCGACTTGAATGCATAGTTCCAACGCTTAATGTGCATATACCATTCATTATATGTTAATCCTCCTCTTCTCACTGCTCTGTATTCACAATCCTCTCTTACTCTTCAATTAATGCACATCAAATACTGCAAAATATTTTGCTCATTTATTATTTAATTAGAGGGAATAATTAGAAGAATTTGTGGCTAAATAGCCAAGAGGATGGATTTATGAGCTTTTTTTGGCTATTGAAACAGCACACCAATCGACAGCGATGGATTAGCATGCATAGACAAAGTGTTCACAACTTCAAGAGGATGTGTGCAATTTGAGCGATTTCCAAGCGAAACAAAAATATTTCACAGCAATAAATACTTTCAAGTAAAAAATATGACATAAATCACATAGCGACGTCGCAGCATATTCGGAACGCATCAACTCGTTTCCTTGAATCAAAGAGGCTCACACAAGCGAAACCGGAAAAGCCACACAACGACTGCATTCGGATGCTAGTACATGGCAATGCTCTTTGTGAAGGCAAAGTTATGCCGATCACCTTTCACCAACATCACTACAGCCCAACGACTAAAAAGAAATTGTGCATTAGAAGGGGATCTCTCTCGGCATCATAACTTTCACTGACTATGCCTTCGGGTAGGAAGGAATTCCAGAGACCGAAAAAGGACTACATATATATATATATATATATATATATATATAATATATATATATATATGTAATTCAAGGGCATCAATCGACCAGAGATCATTGGCTGCAATAATTTCTATATTAGAGCGAAAAATCTCTAGGCAAATCTGTTGAAAGATTTCCGGCAAGAAATTTTCCTATTTATTAGGATGTTAATTTTAGTGCGCATCCTAAAAATTCGATAATATGAAGCGAGAATAATTGAGAGGCACAGTCAACAACTTTTATGGAAAGTGTTCCTCCAGCTGTCGAGTACAGTGAGCCGTAGCAACGCGAAACGAATGTGTGGCAATAAGCGCACTCTACATGTTTTTCCATCCGACGACCGCAATCCATATTTGGTGCTGCGGCAGCCACGCCCTTCACTGCACTCAACGTTCACTCTGCTCACTGCTCCTCTCAGCTTCAATGCTGTCGCATCTGCTTTGGACCGTCAGTTACTCGTTTTTTTGTTGTCACATAAGTCATGTCTAAATTCTCTACCAGAAAGACGTCAATAATAAAAGAAGTGAATTTAATTCTCGATAGACATTTGCATGTAACTTGCGAACGCAGTTTTCAAATTTGAGTGGCACAAGAAGCTATTCGAAGAAAAAAAGAACGTCTGTGACCAATGAATGCAGGAAGTAGGGCATTAAATGCAAAGCCACACTCTTCTCATCAGACGAGCTCATCAATAGTGTCACATTCTTCATTCACCATCCCACTTGAATTCTTAGGAATAAACGACTATCAGGAGACGTTTCACAAACAAGCATCAGCTCTAAAAGTGTTCCCGTCCATGACGTAGTGAACAGCAAAAGAGAACGATTGCTAAATGGGCCAACGAGATTCAACAATATCACTATAGAGCAAATGCATTACATCAGCGAAGATAAAAATTTCAAGCAAATATGATAGAATCGTCGACTATGAAAGAAGGTTGAAATGAAGTTTAACCTCATGCTGGATGAATATTAACTGAAAATATTTATTCGTCAGTCAAATGCAAAATTAAGTAAGCACAACTAAACGAGAAAAATATAATGGTAATTAATATTTAAGAAGGAATTGAATTATGATGACAACACACATTAAAGCAAATTGTTTCAATGAGCATCGATTTATGCGCATAAAACATATAGCGAAATTAGCTAAAATAATATTAACAAAACATTAAGGGCTATTGATTCTCTATTAATGAATTATATCCAAAATCATGAGTTTATCATTCTTTTTCGTTCTAATAAAACGTGCAACAGCTACTAATAGCTAATGGGCGGATCGTTAAGTACTAGTGGGAATTGCTCAAAGCAACAGACAGCTGAGCGAACACGCTCATTTAAATAAGATTTTGCATACAATGCAAATTTTCTCGCTAGTTGTGAGATTAACTTAGCTGTCGATTGATGAAATTTTATTATATATGCACATTGAATAGGTTGGTAATGCAGTCAAGAACAAACTCAACTCGTTCAACGCAGCTTGAATCTGTCAATAAATGGGCAAACGCTCATATGTATACACTTGTGCGAGCGCACATAAGTACGAGCGTTAGCAGTCATTCAGTGGATTTTTTTTTTCACGAATTATCTGTTGCCTCCATAAATTATTTAGCTGCAAATTTCAAACTTATTCAAACCGATGAAATGATTTTCATAATCGATTGAAGAAGGGAAAATGAAGAAATAAAATAGTAATCATGAAAAGCAAATGCTTCACTAGCCTTGAGGTTATCGGCGTGTAGGCGATTCGGTAATCTAACCCTAGAACTTGAAGGGGAATCGACGATAAATGTGTGGAATCGCTCACCGAGGGATTTTGACTCTCATTTCATGCCGCTATCGAATGAGCATTATAAAAACAAGCTTCTTTAAACGTCGTCACCCATACACAACAAACATCTGTATCCTCTTTTCAACATATTCATGCGGATCACATCAATACACTGTCTGCTGAATGCAAGTGTATTTGCTATTGCGAATGGATTATATTGCATTTTTCGTGAAAGCTCTCAAGCAGCACTGCATATGAAACAAGTATTTTAAAATCGAGTATATAAAATGCTAGATCTTTATTACATTCATGCAGGTTTGTCTCGCTTCTCAATGTGAGTGAACCATCATCAATTTTCGGCCATTGCTTACGTCTGAATTATTCATCGAAATTGAAAGGCCTTAACAATAGTGCATTACAAACCAACATCTCCATTGAATCTCGCCTTCACTGAATCTTACCTATTCGACACCTTAGTGCCTTCTCTTCAACTTCCGTAGTGCAAATATCGATTTGGGGAGTGATCATTTGGTTTGCAGGTAGATAGCATCATCATTGAACAACAGTATGCCTTTGGTGATACGATATAAATAGCTTAGCCTGACAGCAACAACGTCCTTCATGCTCTGTGAATGAAAATCTCTCGTTAACGGAAGGAAATATACTACAATTCCTTAAATTTTTATACTAGGACCAAAGGTCAAACAAGCAGTTGATGTGGGCGACAATTACATAGCAAAAATGATATACGATCTATTCACATCAATTGTATTGATGTGCAACAACAGTGGACGCATTTCTAAGTAAAAAATTAAAGAAAATTTTATTGTTGTTCATGAGGATGAATAGCTGTGCGAGAATATTTGATCGGATTGAGACGCTTATGAAACTACAAAAAATTATTTTGAGCACTTCAAATCGTCAAACATGCACGCACATGAGGAGCAGTTTTTTATTTTTATCTTGCAAAAAAAAAAGTTCAAAAATTCACAGTTAAGTCGCTATTTAGCTCGTCAAAAATTTGCCTAACAGCGAATTTTCGAAAAAAAAAATTTCTCTCTCAGTTCGATGGAAAGGCGTAGCAAGATAAATACTGTGGTTTCAATGGCTTACAATATTGTTCAACAATAACAATTAGTTATGCGGCATTAAACACCACAACGTAACATATTTCATGCTATAAGCATGAAAATCGGCTGAAAATTATCCCTCTTGAACTCATAGCTATGCTAATTGATGACTATCTACGTGAATCACACAGATAAACTATTTGCTATCAAAATTTCACTGCGTTATCTTTGGCCTAAGCGACTGACTATATGAACTTCGTATGATAGCAATCATTTGCAAAACCCGTTTCTTCGAAACGTTAGTGGACAGTTGAATGGGCATTTCATCATCGTAGTTCACGTTCCATGCCAAGTGCTCCAAACGCATAAGCAGATGTGTGCCTTCGATCGATAGGATGCGTTCCATATGAGTTATGAAAAACAAATGTACAATCGCTTAGGTGAAAAAATGCCATATCTGTAAACGATATAATTAAGTGAGGGAAGAAATTCATTTGCAATCGATTGCATTCAGTCATTATTAGCTGTCTTTAAGAAAATGAAGTAAATCGCTAGAGTTGGCGTTCCTAGAAATTGATTGAACTTCACTGGGATGTTCATGTTAGTGCAATTGTTATGAGTTTTAGTGATTGTTCGTTGATGATATATCAAGTTGACGTGATCGATTCGTAGTTGACGTGATAGTTGACGTAAAAATTTTGACGGTCTTATTGTTTGCTAATCAACGAACATAACTCCACATCACTATTAAAATATCACTCACTTTACACATTAAGGCAGCGAAATACAACGTATCAAAACCAAACGCTTTTTCTCTTAATCATTCCATTCTAAATTTCCGTTCCTCTTTACGATCTTGAATTGTTATTGACACAAATCATCTTTAACATCCACGCGAAATTTATAGATTCATGTGTTCATCTACGATATATGCGTTGTTTTCCTGTACAGAGAAGCATCAATCCAGCGCAAAGACTAATCAACATGATGACCTTTAAGTGAAATTCCGATTTCGAGATGGTATTTTCCAGGAGAAAATAACCTTAACGAACAACTCGGAGAAATATTTGAATTAAAATCCACTTTCGGTAGAGTTACTATGAGCCGTGGAATACTTTGAGACAAGATGCTCCGAAATTTATGCTGCCGTGAGATGTCAACTTCAGTTGTTGAGCAGCTCAGCATTGAAATAGTGTTGGTATTGCTTAACTTCAAAAGATTAACTTAGCACATTTGCAACAGTGATGAACGGATCGTGAAGGCTAACATAACTCATTTGTAGCATATTATACCTTTCACGCAAATCACAGAATTTTCACAGCGACACACACCAAAAAGTAGTTCATCAATTCTTTTTTTAATGGCAATATGCTTTCGTTTTCTATCCGAGTTCTCTAATAATGGTGTCTTTCAGTTAAAGAAATATCTGTCACACAGGAATACTTAATTCAACGTCGGTTAGAAAATAGCGATCAATAGCGCTGAAACGAGAAAGCTGAGCACGAAAGGCGGCTTTTTCTCAGAGAGCCTCTTCAGAGGCTTAAGACCGCCCTCCACTGCATGTAATTATCGCTTCCTTGTCGCACGGTCTTGCGCTTTTCCGCTTTCGACGATGCAAAAAATAGCGCTCATTTGGAATGGCGAGAATCTAAGAGTGAATCGAATCTGGGGAAGCACGCTACGACCAACGGGGAGATGTAAACTACTCGATGCGCGAATCTCGAAAGTTTACTCTCTTGACGAGCTCTTCTTTTTGATCCTTTACTTGGTACTAGATTGTCATAATCGTATTTATTCAATATCCTTTTTTTACAACATATAAATTATTGGAGCAAGCATAAGTGTGGAGAAAGCAATTAGCCGCAGCGCTGAGGACGTATAATATGCTGATGGATCATATCTTGCTTTCTTTTGTTCGTCATGTGTTAGCTCCGAGTTGAGCCCTAATTCGTTTGGCGATGTTGGTTTAGATTCAGGTCTCGAGTTCGGCTCGAGCTCGGAATTTGGCTGAAGCTTCGGTTCTGGTTGGGACTCTGAATTTTTGGACTGTCCTGGTTCGGCTACCGGTTCTAAGTGAGCCTGATGCCCTGTTTCGGTCAAGTGCTGAAAGTCGACATGGTCTTCATTCGCTTTTTCCATGCCGCTCACATGCGATTCGGGTTCGGCTACCGATTTCGGCTCTGAATTTGGGCCAGGTTCAGGCTCCGGCTTTGGTTGAAGATTTGATTCTACTTTTGGCCGAGGGGATGGCTCAGCGCTTGGCTGAGGCTCTGCGGCAGCGTCTGTAGTTTCTATTTGCCCTCTGTGTCTATGACGCAACGGCGGTCGGGTAGTAGGCGGACGTTCCTCTGGGGTAACAAACTCGATTGGAAAAACGCCTCGATTCACAGCTGAAAACAGTGGAAATAATTCAACAAATATGAGAAAGTATATCGAAGTTAAACCGGAGTATGAACTCTATCTTTGCTCACATTTGCGCAGCGACACAGCCGCACATATAATTGAGCTCAATTCTCCCACTCGCTCCCACATCTTCTCTCCTCCACACGCACCAACAGTTAGTGTTTAGTCAATTTCGAGATCAAATTGTGCAAGAAAAAATTTCGCATCTATGCGGCCCTTTGAAAAGGGTCCAATCATCATATAATCTCGAAATAATGCCCCATCATGTACAGCAGTCCTGTCTTAGTACACTAATTTAATTCACTCGTGAAACACTAACTTCCATGATATCGCAGCTGGTCACTCTTATAGAAATTCTTGTCACGGAAGTTTCCAGCCTTTGAAACATACGTGAGCGCATCACTCGCTTGCCCTTTCGCATAAATGACGAACAACTTTCCTGGACCTAGTGGATGGTCGGAGGGCTCGATCTCTGTAATTTCAAACAAGCAATTAATTTCCAACATCAACGCATTTGCTCGAACAACTACACCTAGCCGAATTTATATCCGCCAAGAGGCTATTTTACATATTGAATTATTCCACTGTTTAAGTGGCACCAACTGTAATCATAGTGTTAAAAACAATTGAGCTAATCCAAGCACCACTTCCCAAGTACATTGGCGAATTTCGTTCAAGGAAGCAATAGAGTATGTGAAAAAGAAATGGAAATATAATCATGCGTTCACTAATTCGCTGAAACCGATTCAATGATCGTAAAAGCAATATCCGTTTCGTTGAGACACCGAACAGCACCTAACGGGAATGTGAGTTCAAATAAAGCAAATAAATAAACAATGAAGAACAATTAACGCAATCACTTTGCAATTGAAGTATCTGTCTTATGAAATTTATGAAAGACGATGTGAATAATGATAGGAAAAAGTTGAGCGTGACGTTAGCAACTTTGTCTGAGAAAGTTCTGTTTTCGCTATTAACTTCTTTAATTTATTTGCTCACAGCGGATGCTTACTTTCGATAGATTAGTTGACTGCTATATGTACGATCATATTACATATATAGAAATTATTTTTTTAAACGTTCTAATCCATTGCTATTGATGGTACAAATGAGTTCTCAATTCGTCGACAAAATATATAAATGCAGCGATTATTCGCCACCTTTTATCGCAAAAAAATCTTTCACATTATAGATCTGACGAAAAGATTGTCGAGTTTCATATGAAAACGAGCACATAGGGAATACTAATGCACAAGATTATGTAATCGGAAGATGCATTTTTGAAACAAAAACCTCTCCTGAAGTTGAATTCCAAGATTTTCGGTTGTGGCAAATTTGATAGAGTATTAAGATGTACATAAAATATTTCATCAAATGAGATTAATCAAATAATATGTAAATCACCACACGATAATAGCGTACCAGCGATTCGGCGCCTGAACATGACGATCGTTCTGCCGTCTTGCTCTATGCCATATGCTGCCGAAAACGATTCTTCTCCGTCCAACCTGAATACTTATTTTCACTTTTCACTCCACTAAATATAGTGAAGCTCAACATGATATCTAGATGAGTGAACAGCGTGGGTTTTCCAATTACATAACATTATTTGCAAGGGTGTAGGAACTATTGGATATAACCAAACAAGTGGAGAAGCGTGCCGGGAATGTCAAAAGGAATTGAATGATATGCGCTATTGTGCTTTCTTCATCCTACCAACGACTTTCATAAGTTGACGGCAGACAATAAAAATGCAGAATATTGCCTCCAAATTTGAATTAACCCCCAAATCTCTTAAAAAAAACTCTTCCCATAGCCACGCCAAAATAAAATAAAACATCGGCCGATATAATTATGCGCGAGAATTTCTCCACACTTAAGTGTTTTTGCTTCCTTTCCAAGTTGATGGATCAACATGGGATATCGTATAAGAGGTCATGGTCATCACTCAGTGTACATTATAAGCACAAGACATCACAAAACTATGTTGTTGTCAAGGGTCTTAATAAAGATCGATGGTGCGAGGATAGGAAAATGGGAAGGCGAAAGCAGAGTGGGGAGTAAATAGGTACAGGCTAAGTGTACGACGGTATACTATTGAACGCCTTTCATTCAATACATTATGCATGGTAAATCTGAAAATCTGAAACTGTCATACATCTGAAAGTTACTTTTTGATAAATTACTACCAGTACACTGGAATTCGGTTTGTCTCTAAAAGTTGAATGGACTAAAATGTAAACTAAAAATTCGTACAACGTGTCGACGAGAGGAGTAGATCTGTCTCTCGTATACATATCATTGATACGCGATCGTCCTTCAACTACGGCACCAGTTACGATATCCGTGCAATCCATAGGATGCAATGGGGCTTGTAACTCCGAATTTACTGTAAAAGTGTCAAATTGTTGGAACAACGAGATGTCTGTGCTGTAAGAGAAATGTTACTTACTTATGGAGAATATATTTTTTAACCCATAGGAATTCTAGAATATCGAAAGTCGAATATAAAATTCCGATGGGTCGCTTAACAACTATCGCTTCAATTTGATCATTTGTTGCTTCACAAAAAAAGCCTATAGAAAAACACAAAATTTATACAGCATTGTGGAAATCATCGCTCTGAATGTTTTATACGTTTGTGGAACTAATTGCTAAAAGTTTCAATTTATAAAAAGGTTGAATGTTTCACTACGATAATTCCGTGAGAAAATGACGAAGGCTATTTATCGAAAAAATTCTCATAATCGAATACAGCAGTAACCCATCAAGCAGAGACGAATTTCCCAATCGATAGTGAAAATTAACAGCATCTTGACATGAAATAAATTGGCATCAACTATATGCAATAACTTACAGAAACCATTGTTTTTTGGCATTTTTGGCATTGGAACTGGCTGAAGCGGCTCATCATTGCTAGGCGATGCAATCTCCTCTGGACTCCTTTTCCGCCTAATATTTTCGAGATCGGGAAATAGTCGGCACGACCTATCAATATTCAGTGGACGCCATCCGAGACCAACCCAAGTAGTGCTCAAGTAGTCCAGAATGATTTCCACCTCATCCTGAAGCGTGATTGATTAGTCAGGCCACGTGCCGATGGATAAGTTGTTAAAAGGACAGAAAAAAATCCTCAGTGTCAAATGGATTTTGTTTGAAGTTTTGCAGCATATGCCTTTTTTGAATTTCATGCAAAATTGTATCATATGCATTCTAAACCTGCATAAGTATAAATAAATAAATAAATAAATAAATAAATAAATTGTGCTGAAGCTGCGTATAATGCTCGTGCGTACGTCACGGAACACTATCAATAATAAATTTCACTCAGGCACTCGAAAGGAGCTACCCACTGGCAAACAATCAAGGAAATCACATCATTTTGCAATAGCTGTAAAGCTATTTATGGTACAACATTTATTAGGAACCATATGTTGACCGTAAGATGTCCATATCCATATGCACGGCATTTTGCCAACGATTGAGCGGTCCAACATATGCAATTCGTATAGCAGCTTGGCCACAACTATAATACGTTATGCCCCACTCCTTCCCTACATCCTCTTCGCATATGTACAGCTTGGCACATCAGTCTGCTTCCACTAAATTACAGAAAAATAGCGGAATGGCTGAACTCATCGTTTTTAAATTTTCTTTTACAAAGAGTGCAAAGAATGCAACACATCTGAGAACCTTTTTGAGCTGTCAAACTTTACCCGATCACAAAGTAGAGGATGAAATTACAATACCTGATGACCTGAAAGATAAGCTATAGCAAATAATTTACCCCGATAACCCTCGAGTAAACACTGTCATTGTCATTAAGTGTCGTCTTCTTGAAACACTGTTCGTTAAAGAGGCCGTATTTGTTGAATTTTGTATCGTTCATCGGATAATCATAATTGAAACAATCGTCCACGTCTGGCTTTGAGTTAAATGCTGCAGCATAAAGTTTCATCATTCCATATCATTCAGAATTTTCCTATATGGTTTTACTTTTCTTCATATCTTATAAAACATTCATCGGCTCTTTGCATTCTTATCCCTCCTTTTTTTGTACACCTTATTCATTCATGTGGATCATTTTTGGTATTTACCGTACTAACGTTTAAGTATATCTAAACATATCTGCATTGACAGTGAAATACCAGCTTAAATACGTTGACGAGGTTCTATTCAATAAAAATAAATAATTAAATAAATAAAATGCTCTCGTCAATATTGTGCCATTCTCTTTGATGCATGCATCCATACGGCTTCATAAAGCTGACACAGATATAACGTCATGAATTCACTTATTACAAGACACATCCCGACAGTGCTACTAAATTTGCATAAGCACAGAGGTGGACTATTTTACTTGGTCAATTTATTAGCTGGCTAAATTCGCACACATAAAGTCGAACTTTCGTTTTATATAGTCTTCGAATTCATAGCTTTCATTCTATGTAATTCTTGAATCCGCACTAATTTTTTCTATTATTTCACGTCAACCAATTTGAGCTAAATTTTTTTCGTTTTTTTTTGTTTGCTTCAGTGAGCGCAACAGCTCTCAGGTAGTCCTGACTTTTGCTTGAAGGGATTTCCGTTTAAAAAGATTCACGGTGTATTTTTCCGCACATATTTCCTCCATTTCAGCGTGGCCGAGTGCAGACTTCTTTCCCGTAAGACCATTGAACAACCAAAAAGATAAATAAATAAAATAAAATAAAAATAAAAAATAAAAAATAAACAAGTAACAAAAGAAATGACTCACTTCTGTCGCAATTTCTTCCAAAGAAGCCGAATGCACAAAAGCATGTTTTGTGCACTAGAGCTGTTGGTTCTTCGAGGCATTTTCCATTATTTAAGCAATCAGCATCATTCGAGCAATCGTCTGTAATCGATATTCGAATAATTGTGCAAAATTATGACCTCTTTTATTTTTTAACTAATTTCCTCAAATTTTCGGAATAAAATCATTACATATATATGGTACCAATGTCATATTCAATGGAAGATGTGCATTTAGCGCAAAACTTGAGAAATTATATTGCAAATGATTTGCATTCGCTTACCACTTTACTGCTGCTCTTAAATGAGTTGACAAAAATGAAGCATCTATTAGTATGCGCATAATTTAGCCCATCACGTAGCCCAAAAGCATAGTGAAAGCAGTTTAGCTCACAAACGGAATGTGAACAGTTTTGCTATTGAACAGTGAACCTTTCTCGAGCTCATTTAAATGGGAAGATGGATTACACTGCAACCGCCGAAATAGCTTGTATAGCTTTTCCTATTGGGGATTGAATTTTATTCTTGAATTTTGAGTTTGGATTCTTGAAGAACAAATGTTTGAGTCTGTGAATGTCAGGCTATGAAAATTGATGGCGTTCCAGCATTATGGCTAATCTCATGTCCTTTTGCTTAGGAATCCCTTGTAATTTGGTTTTCAATCAACACACTCGAACTTCTCATAGTTTCACTTGCCTATCACTATAGAGAAGAAAACAATGTTTTGACACGAAACCTTTATATTGGCAGATGTCTCCTGAGTATAGGTGCTTGCAAACACATTTGCCGTCTTCATAGTTCCCATTCCCTGAGCATCTTAGCTCGCTGTTTGGATGTCCGTTGAGCACATTAACGTCTGCGCACGTACGGAAGGAATAGGAATTGCCCCATTCCAACGCCTGTCGATCCAGCAGAATGCTGCAGTGCTGGCATGGCTTTGTGATTCGTATTAACTGCATCTGCGACCTAGAATACAACCAATTTGTCCGCCTTCTTTCACTTAAATGTCTTCGGTGACTGTCAATCACAATGCGGCACATGCACCTGCATCGAATATTGGTGCTGTAACTGCCACTGGGTGAACATCGAAAATGTCGATTGTTAATCACGTACAGTTGCTTCCCGATATTCTTAAAGAAAGTGAACTATCCGGTTGATCCAGCAAATTCATTTTTGGGGAGCAATAGAATTAGCCACACTCGACGAGAATCCGCTCTATTTCTGTCGCTTTCTTCTCTCCCGCCTTTCCCTTTCGTTCACTTCATTTCGTGGAATTTGCAAGCGCTGGAATGATAAGCGGCTACGTACAAAAAGTTCTTAATTTATTATCATGCTGAAACAACATCCCTAGGATAGAAAGCCAAGAAACCATAGCAATAGCACTTTTTTTGTTAAAGACAACTGCAAACATCTACAGTCAAAACGCTGCCGATGCATCTCAAAACAAAGTAAGCTTTTTCAACTTTCATTCACCAAGCGCAGTATATCTTCACCGAATAGTGACTGGTCTCGAAGTTTTTTCCGAGGAAGATCCAGTGACCTCTCCGGAAGAAAATGCAATATCATAGACAGCTCGTAAAACAGAAGGAAGAGGCGAAGAAAGTGACATGACGAGTTTTTAAAAATTTTGCAATAATACGTGATCTCGACAGAATGAATGAAAATCGTGCTGACGTTTGATCCTCTGTGCCGACGTAGCCTGTCCCATCGAGTGGCGCCAATTGTTCGACTGGTTTTCCATTCTCATCCACAAGTGTTATTCGATATCCGCCCTGAAAACAACAAATGCTACTGAATCTGACTTTTTCAGCCGAATTCCACAACACTGCCATCTACACTATCACGAAAGGGAATATGTAGGTATGTGATGTCACTGCTCGTCTGCTTTTTTGTTTCAACTCGAAAATAGATAAATAGAGAGTTCTAGAATTCGGTACATGTAATTTGGACCATGAGATGGTCACTTCACCAGATTTGAAAAAAGCTGCATGGGTTTTAAATTATCCTTTTCAGTATGAGTCCTTAATAGTCGCAAACGCTGCATTGTGCGCTGTAGCAAAGAATGAGAATATCGGCAGTTTGTAGATGAAATCTTTAACATTTTAGAGGAATTTAGAGCCAAATGAATCTAGTGGCATAGGCTACGAAACGCTACGCTGGAGCCGAATCCTTCCAATTCATGCAGTCAATGCATCTCTCGATCCTATTGCATTTTCACGCATATCGCTAGATTCCACGGAAGTTGCGAAGAACTCTTTTAGACTGCTTCATTGAATAACAAGTATTGACTCATATTTGCTTGATATTTTTTACACCTCAGATAGTGTTAAAACAATTTGAAGCATGCGAATACCTGATGGTAATTTTGCAGACGCCAGGTAATGTTATACTGCTCTCCCACATATAAGTCGGTGTATCGAGCTGAAAAAAAAGAAAAAAAAAACTATGATCATAAAGTTTCAATCAAAAAACCATATTATACTGTGCAAAAAAATAGAGTAGAATGAAATATAGTTCCGACTTGGCTAATAGGCAATAGCGGACACTTTTTTCAATAAAAAAAGAAAGCAGGGTCAACTGGAAAAATTAATCCATTTCCTTCTACCATCGAGATTGCAATAAGAGGAGGATTCTTTTTCAAGACAGCACATATTCCCTAACTTCAAATTGGGTAACAAAAACTCTGGCACCTGAAAATTGGATTTGCTACGAGCATTCTCCAAAAACCGATAGAAACGTAACAAACAACACCCCCGTCTGTAATAAAACATAAGATGAACCCCTTTTTTCTAGTTGCAATATTCCATTGGGTTATAAAGCCGCTTCACTCATTCTTGCAATTTGCATTTTAAAAGCGTATTGTTGGCGCTGTCTGTCTATTCATGTGTGATAAGGTAGCGGTGTTCTTATGGTTTAAAGCTTTTCGATGGAGAGCCGAAGAAAACGACAAAGGCTTGAAAAGCGCATAGAGCACAGCAATTTCCGTGTGGTGGGAATTGTCAACGTGATGAAATAACGGGCACATCTGAAAGCATTTGAGGCTTTAATCTACGAACGTGAATTTCATAGCTCACTAATTTCAAAGCGAAAAGATGTTAGCAGCTTGCCAGAATCTAACGTTGAAAAATGATTCACTGCATCAGTCTTCTGACATCCATGAGTACTTGTTATATGTTTTTTAAGTTCATCCATATGTACATTCCCAGCCATTTTTTTTTTGACAGCCACTGAAACTACAATCATGATATTAGGTGAACACAGTCTGTGCCTTGGTATCCTGCTTCTCCTATTGACTGAGCTAGGAATCCCACAATCCTATACTTGTTCGACTGAAAGCGACTAACTGTAAGAGTAAATCGGTCGACCATCAGGGCAGTATTAGGAATAAAGCGTGGTGTAAAAAACGACGACACAGCTAGGTCCAAAAGTCTATATGTTCGAATGGGAAAAGCATATAGGAAAAGCGCAAAAATTAACAGCAGGAATAGCTCGTTGGTTGAATTTTAAGAAGGCTATTTTCCCCATTTCCCTTACTTATCCACGCTCCTGCCCCCCTCCCTCTTCCCCAGCAAATTGCGCTTCTGGAAGAAAAGCATTACATCATCAGGATTTCCTTTATGACACTACTATTTATGTTCCTCGCTTATTGCTGAACAATTCCTGAAAGCCTATAATGCACAAAACTCATGGGTACCTAGTCCTTCACTCACTTCGGCTACTGTAATATTGAGTAAGAGTGGCGCTTACGTCAGGAAATTTCTGAAATTGCTGTAAGAAAACGAGATGCTTACGAGTGGGTGGTCGCGGCACTCCGCAAGGTGCAGATGTCCTGGCTGTGTCCAGAAAATCGAGCGGCGGATAACGAGCTTGCGGGAATGTTAAAGCCACATGGGCATAGCAAATCGCAGGCAGCAAACACAGTAGTACGAATAGCATGCGGCAAGGAATGCTGCAACATGTTACAAGCATTAACACACCCTGGCGATTCGCATGATGCGTCATGGAGACCTCATACGAACATCCCGATACGTGAATCGATATGAGAGTTCACGAACTCCACTCAGCTAGCAAATCCTTCTCCCCCTCGCCTCCTACCCTAACCCCCTCCCCCATATATAAAGCACAGATCCAGAGGTTTTCAGAGAGTGATTAAAATCACATGGTGAACATATATTATCGAAAACTGGAAATTAAATTCACGATCATTTGAAAAGAAATAAAAAAAAACCATGGCACCTGTATGTGCGTTCAAAAACCACAAAAATGAGCTCTAGAAAATCATTAGCAAATGCAGCATTTCCGCAACATTGAATGCAACATTTGCGCAAAATGCAACAATGAAAATGCAACATTTCGACGCATTCATCACATCTGCTGCCACTAGATGGCACTGCTAGCAACGCTGTCGCCTAAAATTTACTGCCTAAATGAATCTTCAACAATAATCCGATTTCAAACTTTAATTTCTACCATAAGTTTAGCAAAGACTTATCGATCAAGAAAATGATGATTCCTATGCTTTATGTCCTACTCTTAAGAAAGTGATAAATTATTACGCGCAAGAATTTCGACCAGAAATAGCGAACAGTAATATTTTATGAAATTCTCTGGAAAAAAAAGTCCTATCAAGCACTGTTTAATTAATATACATTGCATGACAAGCCAAGAAACGAACACGAATATCGTCATTATGTTGTATACTCCACATAACGAAAGCTGAAGATAATTTCACTAATCTCTACAATTTCTGTGAGCAAAATCATCTGCTGCAAATTGCACACTAACGGCGAGAGTTTTTTTTTCTCCAAGGTGCGAGAATATCGAGCGTATTCAGTGCTGTAAGTAATGAATAAACTTTATATATTCATTATACAAGAAAACAACTATATGAAGGGCTATGTATATGTGGATCTCTAGCTCCACCAAAACTTGCTAGCAAAAGTTTAACGTGAAATTACTAAGCAAAACGGACGATTACACGAATCGATGCGTCAATTTTGTCGTGGCTTCTTTTGTTGCTAACAATAAAGCTGTTACATTCGAAGTATCTATTACTAGCGCTTATATTACAGTCATAATTTAGCTAATATATCTCTCCTGTGCAATTAGGTTCTGCACTCATACGAATCACAGACCACCTTTTAATGGATCATGTGGCTTTCGAATCATTAAACCATAATTTGAGTTAATATGTGTCTAGATGAATTGCAAGAATGCAACGTTGATGAAAAGCCGAACACCTATTCCTTGCACGGTGACAGTTTATATATTGAATGCTTTTTTCGTTTATCATTTTCTATTAAGAAGTCGAGCTCATATCGAGTCAACAGTTTGCTTGAGAACCTTAGAAAGAAAGATTATAATTCCTCAACAAATGTTAAAAGAGTGCCACAAGGCAGTCCTAAGCGACAAAGAATGGAAATAAATTTCCCTAGAACGAAAAGATCACATATCTTTGGCGAATTACAATTAGGTGTGAACTAATATACTGACGCATAAAATCTATAACGAACATGAGGATGACATGGGACGATGCTCTCCTCACCTAATGACTACCATAGCTCTCAAAGCTGTGGGATGCCTGACAAGTGAGTTCAGTTCGATTATTTGGGAAAAAAGTGCCAACACAGCGGGAAAATAGAGCTAAAATCAGGTTCACAAAAAGCTATTGAAAGTGTGAAGATATTGACGCTTCACCTCTATCGTAATAAATTATGATTTGTTGCTGGGGAAAGTGAGGCCTCAGAGAGAAGAATAAAATCTGTACTTGTGTGAATTATTAAAAGAAAGATAAAACAAAGTTGGAAGACGAGGAATTTATGAATCTGCATCTCACCATATTCGACAAGACCAATGTCGAAGCAAAGACGCCATAAAAGGACGAAAAAAAAGTGTCTTCTTTTGTTGGAGAATGAAGGGGCAAACAGTAGGCCTAACCGGTCCATAACCATTCGCATGCACAAACAATTCTTCAAATAGCAACAATATAGCAATTATACAGCAAGTGGCTAATAAATATAGTCACGCCAAAGCAAACACAGAAAAACACTTTAGAATTCTTGTTTTGTTTATTTTTTTCTCAATCGCTGAAGTAGAGATGACGAGTTCCAAGTAGTGCAGCTACGATTTATATGGCAACAGCTGTTTATGATCTGATCTAATCTGATGCATACTTAAATAGGAGTCATGACCAGCCCACGAGGTTTGATGCAGGTACTTGTAAGAATATTTGGAGATGGTAAGAAACGCTGTTTAACAAAGTTGAGCAATTGAAATGAAGGTCATCATAAAAAATTAGCCAATTTTTCGGTAATTTTCTGATGAATAAGAATTCCATGAAATGCCTTTATCGGATGCGATGACCGGTTGTGATCAGTGCTCCGCGTCAAGAATGGAGAGCACGTGTTTCAGAATAGAGTCTATGCTTTCATTTTGGTCAATAGGACCGCTAAGAAGAGCAAATCATGCCCAAACAAGTCTTTGGGGTCATACGGTCTTTAACAGCAAATCAAAATCAACTGCCAAACAGCGAAAATCCAAAAGAGGAAATCAGTTAAAGAAACCTATGATCGAGGTTGAAGATTGGGCAGTGTGATATCATTTAGAAAATTTGCTAACATCTCCTGATTAAAATTTAGGTTTCTAATGAATGAAAAAATTTAACAAATATTTTTCCAAGAATAAATTTTTTTCTTCTTTCACCAATTACACATGGCGACATTTAAATACGCATTCCACGAAAAATAAACATTTAAATGAACCAATTAGTGAAACGAATTAAGAAAAAAGACAACTCTTTGTAAGGGATGTTCCTCTAATGAGCAACCGAATGAGTTATAGGCGAGATATGGCAATACGCGTAGACTTTTCAAATGACTAAGTGCATAAGTGGTCGACACTGCCCGATTGGTTATCTAATAGAAAGTGGCAAAAAAGTGGCCATTTATTTCGAAGAACCAGATTTCGATGCTGACGTTCGCCCATTCGTTGATTCCGCCTTCCATAACGTTACTAATTATAATCGCTCTTTTCATAACAATAAATACTTCAGCTAAAAATAACAAAACTTTCTTTGTATTTATCATAAATTAGCAGTTATTTGCTCGTTTAATATGCATATATCAACGATGTAATGACGGTGTTAAGCTTATACCGCCAAATTCTTAAATTACATTCTCCAGTAGACTGAGGTAGTGAATTATAAATTTTAACTAGCTTCTTTAGTTTCAGTTCATGTCATCGCTGCTAATTTTATATACGAGTGTCGGATGGAGTCTCGAACCAAAGATTTCCGATTTGATTGTCAACACCAGTGCGCATGTAATACTGTTGAATACGATCGCATGTTGTAAAATGTGCAGCGCCACCACAATCCTTATGGGAGAACTTTTTTCGCAGTTAGCGATGAGGTCACTCGGTGCACAAAAGGAAGTGAGATAAGCACGATTTTCGAAGTCAGCATCACAATTCAACGGCCATCAATCAGTGGTCAGGAATCCCACTTTGCTATTCATGATTTATGGCTTCATTGTCGACATCAGTCGACATGCTGTGTCTCGTCGATCTTCGTCAAAGACTTTTTTGGAGAGTCCTATGCAGTCGTTGGAGAAGCTGGGTGGCCAGCTAGTGGGAATCCTAACCGCGCGTCCCCTCCCTTATTTCGTTTTAAAATTATAATGTTTACGGATGTACCTCTTCTGACTTTTGTTCCTTTCATGTTCGCATCTCCGAAAAAACATCCGACCTTGCATAACGTTATTTTTACAGCCTTCAGAGATATTTTTGCGAAGGATCGCGACCGTCTGTAGAGATATAGGCGTCAACAAGTGAAAAGGATGAAAACAACGCAACCGAGTCAAAGCTGATAAACTATGGCATCAAACCCTGTAACAGGTAGGCTAACATTATGTACTTTCAGTTTTAGTCCTCGAAGTAGATCTCAACTGAAGCATTAGCGATAAAAGTTTGTTGGATATGAGCAAAATTTGATGAATTCAAACTTGGCGAATCGAAAACTTATCGGAAAATTCGAAGATTTTATGTCGGAAATTATATAAAAGTGGGCGAGTTGGCTGATATTAGATGCACTTAATGCTGATGCAACGTATCCGGTCGAAGCATCAGATCAGATGATTTCATGAGATATTAATAACCTTTCAGACACCACAAAACAATAGCAGCCAATCTGACTGCTCACATACGTAAGCCATCTACAGAGGATTCATTTTTTACAAGCTGATCGATGTGAGACGCGATCTGCCCAATAGCAAAATGTATGAAAATTTTGATTATCTATGAAAATAGTACTTTTTATTATCTACAACTGCCTCCGAAATTAGTGCGGTCTCTTCCTAATCAAGACCATTGAAGTATAGAGCTGACGTTCAAGAAAAACCTCCTGACGAGCGATTTCCGAGCATCCAGATCGAAGTTGTCTTGTAGCTAAACAAGAATGCTTGAAAACCTTTCATTGTCCTCTAGTTCCCCCTGTGTTGTCCGAGACGATCATTTCCAGTATTCTGAATTGCGCAAAGAGCAGTCGCAAGAACTTGAGGTGGCGAAGGACGTTGCGTGGTCGGTCATGACGACTTCCGCTACTTTGAGTGGGAGTTCACGACGGCGAAGAAGTAGTGTCTTTCGAATGGTTCTGCGTATTCCACATAGGTGTGGGTCCACGATTTGTCTCTTGTCTGCAACGGAGTTACTGAAGTCTTGACCGGTGCTTTCGAGGCGTCCGCGCGTGGTGCACTACTTGGCTGTCGTCTCGATGCCCTTGTCGATGTACGACTACTTATGTAACTTCGAGCGAGCGCCATCATCCGCATGATTTCTGGATGACCTCTACGAAGATAGCAAAGGACTTTCGATTGAAGGCCGTCGAGATAGATGTCATTGTCTGAACTGAGAGACACTTGTCTACAGTAATGGGAATATCGCGACGGTTGAATCATTACCGCGAATTCGGATATTTGAGCAAAGTGTCCACTGTAACTACCATATCATCGTCAATAGCCAAAACAAAATTCGTCTTACATATCGCTCTATTTGAAGACACTACGACGAAGGGCAATAATGAATTTTAAGCAAAAATTAAAGTCTATTTTAAAAAGTCAAGAAACAAATAGTGAGAAAATATCGAGTGATTGATTAGTTCGCATCGATAAATGCATGAATATGATTGACAAACGAAAACAGAGGTAATATTACTGGTTATTTCTCTAAAAATGTTTTCAGAAACTTTCTGTAGGAAATTCATATAAAACATAAAACTGTTTTCTCAACAGCACTATTTTTTCAAGTACCTATTTTAAAAAAACTGGAGGGCAAATCGTGGTCAACTGCATCACATCCTGATATAAAAACGCAAGAGCTTAGACATGTGGCTAATAACCATTAATAGTAAACAGTGAAAATAGACGCTCTCTGCGGTTACAACCTGCTGATCGCATTCGGTGTGAGTGACAAATTTCCGACTCGGTGGCGTCAATTAACTTTCACTTTCTGTGCGCCGGGTTGGCAGCAACAATGCGCAGCATTCGAATGATTTGGGTCGTATGTCCGAAAAGAATCATTCGTCGAAATGCAGACGCCAGCTGAGTGTCATCTAGATGGATACGATCTTTGAAAAAACGCGCTTTCGCTGAATGCTGTTGTGGTGCTCGGCCGCCAGCATTTTTCTTACAAGTATATACTTCTAAACGGGTTTTCCACATTCCGCTCCTCGCCTTATCCTCTATGATCTTCCTCATATCCGTCATCATTTGGCTTTCTCATTTCTGGCACCTGTGCCATCATTGCTCGTCATTTCCCAAGCATCCTACTGACTCACATCCTTTCATTCCCTCATTCAAGTCGTGTAGAGTTCCAGTCGATTCTTTCCTTTCATCCATCTAAAAGCATTGTTAGATGGACAAGTTGTACACGCAGACGCAGGCACAGACAGACACGAGCACATACACAGACACATACACTCAAACCAATTTTTGGATGACAATATTCGAGATGAAATCATTTCAGTCGATGAGCGCGTAACGTTCCAAAATCGCGATTATCAGTGCTCTTAAACAAAATGCATGCTTCAGCGTTCGCTTTAAAGCCATTCATTTTGAAAGTTTGTTCATTTATTTTTATATTCGCAATAAAATTTAAAAATGCAGGCCTGCATGGTTGCACGTCTCCTTTGAATGACTATGTACTCCGCGATCCACAAACACCGATTTCAGTAGCTAGCCGCTTTTAATGGTTGCACAGCTGTCGTCTTACATGAATAAATTTTTTATGAAGTCGAGTAGGACACTCAACGGTATTGGGCGCCCTCATGTTTCATTTTCAATTTTATTCTAGATGGAGATGTACTCAGGATTATTGAGGAATACGACGGTTTCTTCGAAGATTTTTTGAAACTATAGGTTTTTTACAGAAGTGGGCCCTACCCACCTGAGGTTTATTGATCGAGCATACCTTATATTGGTGCATGTTAGTTTTGTGCATTTTTCAGCTATTCATTTCATGCACGTTTGTGGAACGACTAAAGTATCAACTAAATGGGTTTTAAGAACTGTGCTGGCTCAGCCCACATATGAGTTTATCGACTAGTTTCCAATAGACATTTTTGACCGCAAAATTAATGCTATGGACTAGGCTGCTCCTCTAGATATAGGACTTTGAATTCGCTATGATGAAGATGTCGCCTTTCACATAACCGTGCTGAAAATAAAACTAAGCACCGTAGCACTGAGTTTTTGTATGCACCCATTAGTCAATTTTGATCAAACAACTGATTTTCAGCTTGAACTTCGCACTATTTATAAATACATTTCGAGATTGAAAATATATTCAGCAGTGAACTCAGAAACCTCACTAAATTAACAATGTGCAATCTATCAACAAAGTAATTAACTTTCTGAATAATTTTTGTGCAATAAATTATGCGACAATATGGAATAAAATCCCATTTCTGATGAGGTTTCTATAGAATAAAAAAATCTCTCTAATAGTGCAAATGAATGTATCGTCTTTATGCACAAATGCCTATGAACAGATAAAATCAACAGAGTGAATATTCTTTTAGCACAGGGAGATCAGAATTAGGTACATAATCCAATGAGGGCTTACGGGTAGTGATAGCAAAGATTTCCATTCGAAAAGAACTTAAAAATTTAGATACTGTCGAAGCTTGAGCTGAATCTTCAATAATGTTCATCCGTTTAGCGTAGAATCGTAGAACGTGCCCTCCAATATATTTCCGAACTGTCACACTTTATTGCATGGAAGTTCGATCGTGAGCATTAAGTAACGATCGAACGTTTTAAGTTCTCGAACGTCAATCAGCAGAATTCAATTTGCTTCATCGCTGTCTGCAAAATACGACGTTTGTGAGGCGGATCTACCCTCATTAAGTTCATAAACGTCCAGCTTCTAGCCATTTTACAGCATCTACAGTATTCAATGTCGCGTATTTCGCAAAGTTGATCGGTGTCTGACATACCTCTCACAAATTGCACGAAACAGATAGAACTGAAGAAATTCTTAGATGCGAAATTTTCATTTGTTCGATCGTCCTATAATATTCAACTACTAGATGTTTGCAATGTGATGCTGTTTCGTTTTTCATTCGCAAACTTTGCGTGAAGTACATGAGAAGTAAAACGCACATCGGAACGAGAAGAATGTTTCTCACGCGTCTATGTCGCAATGTATCGTACGCATTTTCAGGTTTCTGGAAATAGATACAAAATTTGAGCAAATTGGTAAAAGTGTACCTTTCGTGGAATTATCAACAAATTCCCACTTAAAATATGGATTTTCCACGATATTTCATCAGTGTTGTAATTCCTCTACAAGCGTGCCATCTAACAATCTTGTTAATTAGCCTCGACGTTTAGTTGATCAACGGTTCTATTCTCAGCATTTAGAGGAGTTTTCGATGAGAAATGTGAGATGCGACAATCATCAATCTGTTTTTTCAATGCTGTCAACCAACGTGCAATTAGTCTAATATACGCATACCGATCTAGAGAGCACCCGTACCAGACGCAACAATGCACCCATACCCTCGCATTCATCGATGTAGTGATTGCAGTCATAGCTTGTTTCACATTGAGTAGTTATGATGCTCACTCCATACAGAAATGCAATGCATTATGCGCACAACAATAGCAAATTCAGAGCGGAAGATATCTGTGAGACTTTTGTCTGTCGCACACAGAATACGTGCTGATCAGTCTTCTGCGAAATGATGCAAGGGGATCGCACAAAAAGGTCGAACCACTTGTGCGTGGTATTCTTATATGAATTAAAGAACTGTGAAAAGCTGCGGAAGTCTCACTGAAGCACTAATTTATTGAAAACTATGTAAAAATATAACGAATGAATGTGAATGGGTATGTAACGATAGCTTTCAAAACTTGTTCGACCACTGCGAATGTCCCCCTTAATCAGCTTAGCGATATACTTTTTTCAACAAAAATGAACTGGCCACGCAAGGTATCACCTAAGTAATTCAACGTTTTGCACATTGCTTGCGTTTTTTGAGAGCCAAAAATCCACTGCAGAGAAATTTTCAGTTGAGGGGTATATGGCAATGAGCTTAGACATGTCGTGATGAGCTTTGAAAACAGGAATAATATTAGAATGAGTTATTTTACGATCGCCTCAGAAAGAAACAATGTATGCAACATTGCTACCTTCTGTAATTTCCGTTCACAACAATGCAGTTCAAGAGTGGAAGAAAAGCTTTACAAAACCAGCTTAGAAATGTGTTCACTTTTTTCTTTATTTGCTTGAGTAGAATAAGATGAATGAAACGATAGCATAATGCGATCAAGTTTATAAGGAGGAAATTTAATTTTCAACACAACTGGTAAAGTTTCATGAATTCTCAGAAAGATAACAACAAAAATGTTGCACCTATTCGACTCATTAAATTCATCGGTGAAGTATGGCACTATTGCATACTGCTACGCTTTGCAACACTTCTTGGGTCATTATTTTGTGCGTGATCAAATTTTTTACTTGAACTGATTGTAAAGTTAAGTATGCGAATGTGATCTTTTCTTAGTGCACCTATTAACGATGCATTTTTCACAAGAATTTTTTACTAGAATTCTTAGTGTGTTTTCATGTCATCTGTTCAGTTTGCTATCTTCAGTAGTTAAGTAATCAAAGTACTAGAGAAATGAGGTGTAATGGACAGTCTCTGTCTCCGTCCTAGGCTCATTGCATCTTCTTTTAACCGCACTTTTTTAATCATTAGATCCGCCCAGCTAATTCTTGTGCTTTGCAGCAGGCGTTTTCGGTCGAGTGGATCTCAGATGATGAAGCTGACCGTCCATCTGCTATCGTCGAGCTGCATCACCATCTGCTCATCGCCTCTTTAGGTTAGACGTTTCCTGGACAACCCCAACAAAACTTGACCGTTGTATATCATCACAAAACGATAATTTGCTCTTTGAGCACCTCATGGCTTTGTGTGTTACAGCCAGCTTTTCAACAATGCTCGTCGAAGACTAGTACTTAGATCCATATATCACCAGAATGAAGCAATCAAGTGAAAGAGATTTTTTTTTAGCAGGTAACTGCGAAACATGGAGCATAGTCTTCGTCCCACTGAATTTCCTTATGCTGCAGTCCGGCGTCTATGTATTCTGGTCAGTTCATCGGAACCAGAATGGATGCTATAGTTTTTTAGGACATCAAAAAAGTTGAAAATAAACAGGTAAAACTCATGCAAGAAGCGCTTTAAAGCAACTAGTTGATGAAGCAATTATTGTACCCAGCATTTTCGATGTTTGCGGTGTGAACGATTTCATTTCTCCTAGTTAAATCCTCCGTTAATATAACTGAAAACGTTCTATGCCTTTCAAATTTTCAGCCATTCGTAATATTTTGTCGTTTGTTTCTTTTTGCACAAATTCATTCCCTTTCCTCTTGTCACCTCTCCTAAAATTGCCAAATGGAATCGCCTATCGTAGGGATATGAGGGCTGTCATTGATAACAAATGCCGATCTCAGGCTCAGTATTAAGCTGCACTTTTCGTTATCTTCAGTGCAGTTGATTTGTTACTTTCTGTCCTTTTTTAGCAATTCGAGGGCGTCACAACCTCTAGCAGTAGATCCAGTTTTTCTTAATGATATGCTGCCCAATCCACTACTTGAAATTTAGTGAAGTTTGCCCCAGTGCATCTTTCTCAGTGAAGTATACCACTCATATATAGTCGTGAAATTCTGGAGCCATTAAGGCCAAACCCGTCGCAATAAAAAGTTGAACCTTTCTGAATCACCATTTGCGTGAGTCCATAGAAATGAACTTGCTTATGAAGTTATTTTACAACGCAATTAATTGCGGTGAGGTGTATGAGGACCTAGTATACTGTATACTGAAAGAAATGACGCATGATATTTCGTCATATTGGTAGCACTGCACTACTTGATATTGTTTCCTTTCGTCTGTGCTCGTTTGAATGGGTGGCATTTCTCATATTTGCGATGGCGTGAGCAGTGCTGATCCAGTTTTTTTTTTTTTTTTTGAGAAAGCTGCCTCAGTTAGTTAGGAATCGTATGTGAAAGTTAAAAAACCACGCTCGACAATATCTTGCTAGCTGTCATTTGCAAGAAATCAGAAGCAGCTGCTGTAGAATAATACAATTTGCCCTAGTTTCCCAAAGTGTATACTCATTTGAATTTCAAAATTGCATAGACAGCTTAGCGCCAGCTGTAGACTGAAATTCCCTCATTTGCAGAACTGCTTACGAGTGGCGCTGAAAGTGTTTTGTCCGTCATAATTGCAGTCTGTAACAACAATCTTCAGAAACTTACCAGCGCCTCGGCTGCTCTTGCGTTTGTTGGCTATCATATTTTAGTCTTTCTGTATCTTTATTGAAGCATACCGTTGCTGATAACTGGTCGTTGCGTTTTTGTAATTTAAGGATTCCACAGTTTCCGAGGCAAGCATAACTAGCAAAATCATGCTTCCATTCGCGGATAAAAGTACAAATTACACTGACTCTTTACATATGTTATTATAATGTGAACGAAAATGGTACTATCGTTTTCATTGCAGTAAATGATACGAAAGAGTAAGACGTTCGCGTTATTGTTGGGCAAAAAACTTTAAAATGCGGTCCATTCTTAGCTGGCCAAAGCCGGAATTTCATTTTGATGTGCTTCGGGCATCAGATTGTCTTAACCTCGGGAACAATGGCATATCCTCGAGGAGCCTCGCGTTCAGCTACTCCAACCCTCTGGGTCAGAATCGATTGAGAGCTTGTGGCTCACCTTCCGCCTGTGGTCATACTTCGGTCTCCAAAATGTTGTCGAATTGCTCCATCTTTATAATTGCTCTTTCACAATGCGAATGATAACTCTAATAACTTCGAAAGTCATGCCCATTGCTCGAGACTTTTTTGAAAATGGTGGCACACTGATAAACACTTTGAGTTGTTCATAATAGAGAAATTAATGCATTGCTGCTTAATTTTATTTAAGAAACTCAGTGAACGGTGCGAACAAAACTTCGTTTATTGGGAATTAGAATTAAGTATACAGCGATACTTCAAGCAAAAAGTGATCTCTATTAGAGCTTTCCAAATATCTTATTTGAGTGGAAAAAAGCATTTCGATAGCGATTTGTATAGAAAAAAAGCGTCGATATAAGCTTCGAGGGAGGTTGATTGGACGCAAATGATCAAAAAACTCATTATAGAACATTCGAAATGAGGCTGGAAAAGGGCTTTAATAAGGTTTCAACGTCTGTACAGCTTACTAAATCCTTTACGCTTTGCACTAATCCAATCGTCCTATTATATTTTCTAACACAGCAGTGAATAATTGTGCGACGTAGCCATCATTGCTGAAATGTCCGTTATTGCAGCATTAAAGCATTTGCTAAAATAGTATGCAGTTAAATGCGATGAATTCATTCCCTTTCAGTGTGAAGTAATAGAAATCGCATTCCACTGCAGTTATATGCCTCTTGTTATCCACCCTGAGAAAATCATCCCCCCCTCCCCCACATAAGTCTTGCCTGATTCATTGAGGTGTGTACACTTAGAATTGGCCTCATAATAGTAAGGATTAAGTAGGAATTTACTGCGAACATCTCTCGCGGTCATATATTACATATTGTGGGCCTCGTAACGGTTGCCTTTATGGATCATGATTTGAAACAACTAAATGAATACGTTCAGGTAGAGGTCAGCATGGGAGTGAATACACCATAGCCATCCGTAACACAGTTTGACCAGCGAAAATTTGTCAGAAAAAAAGATCGAGTGGATTGAGGACAGGCGGAAGAAGTGTACCATAAGACCTGACGCTGCGGATTTATCTGCGCTCTACTCATTGCACCAATCAGTTTCACAAATCACATGTAAACAATGAATATGCAAAATAACACCTCTGAGTTTTATTAAACCAATGGTCAGAATGAGTCAATAAAGGGTTTTTTTTCTCTAAAGTGGAATGCATGTAAAATTTCTTCCTTCTTAAAATTTTCATAACTCTTTCCAAGGTTAAGTGATCGTCATGAATGACAACATAGGAGGTAGTGATTAATTCCTCAATTTTCACAACTCTAACTTTAGCGCGCTCCCCATATCGTAACTATTGGGCACAGTTATCAAATATTATTACCATAGACGCTGATAAACGTTGCATATGCAAATTCTTACCCACAGAGATGAGGCTGTTATTAAGAGGTTCGCAAGTGCAAATTTGCAAGAGCGATTAAGAACCAACCATCGTCACATCACGATGAGTGCGTCCTTAATAAATTATAGGAAAGACGAATACGTGCACGAAGTGTCACATTACTCGTTTCCTTTCACTGATTTCGAAATGAACTTGTCGTGATAGCAATTAAATAGGCAATTATTTTCGATTCATCGTATTCTTTTCACAAATGCAAATATCGAATAATCAATATTGAACGCACATACAATCCAAATTTAATTGGGCATTTTCAGTGCTATTTTGTAGCGTGATTTCGCTTCTTCTGTAAATGCGCTTTATTGTTTTCGAAGAATTGAATATTCACTCTTGCTCTAGATCATTCTATAATGGACGATTTCTCTAGGCAGTGAGCATAAGCAGTTCAACTAAGAGCACTATTAAGGCATCCGTTATGGCAGCGATTACGCAATCGTTTAGCGCAGCGCTTAAAGTGGCGATCTCATATTTTTATGTGTGAATCACTGCATATTAAATGAAGATCTCTAAGGTCGAAAAGCTTGAAGAAAGTATGCGAATTGCAGATTGAAATCATTAATGAAACAAACTTTTCGAAAGTCAACTTCAATGTTGGCATTGTTGGCATTTATTCTTTCTATTGCTTCAGAATTCGAATGATATCATTAAGAACGACAGGCAGTGAAGATCACAGGAAGGATTCTAGCAATTCGTTAGGAGCAACTGATGAATACTCAAAATTCGATACGAAGGTGAGATCGTGAAGTCGCTTGATTTACACAAGATGCACGCAGAAAAAGAAGATGACGGATTGAAAAATAGCTGTCGTTAGTGATCTCATTGGAAAAAATAAAAATAAAAATTATAGCTGGTTAAACGTAAACTAAAACCATTTTAATGTCAAATAAGACGAGAAATTTGTTTGAAAAGAACGAAAAACAATTGTCGTTTGCTATTTCATGAAACATAAAAAGAGCAATCATTCGTCGAAAATTTGTGAACATCAACAAAATTGAATGCGAAAAGCCTTATGTGAGGAAATAAAGGAAAAGTTACTCATTTGGATGAAAATTCCATAAGAGCGTTCAAGAACTTTTATCGAGCTTTATCAAATATTTATAGAATTGCTCATGAGAAATTTCTTCTTAGCTTTTAGAATTTTTGAACGGAAGTTAAGTGCTGCAATTCGCGCATCTTGCGACGTCTTTATTCCAACGTTTCCGTTCTGTAGAAAGTGCCTACATTTGAATATTTCCACCCACAAATTATTGCAGTATCGCTGTATCGCTGTAAAGTGGTGCCTCTAATAGAGGATCTTCAACTGTGTCCAACTAGTGGTCAAATAAGTCAGCAAATTGAAGAACTTTCACCGTTTCGCGATCATTCAGATCAAACATCATGTTTTGATAATTGCAGATCGTGCATAGAAGGCTGAATAATGGTAAGCTGATTTCCTTTTGTAAGTGAACTTGAAGCGGATTCTGATGTATTTCTTCTTGCAAAAGCTTACATGATGGTGATTACCGAAGAAAAACTTTGTCGAATAGTTGCTGTAATGGGTTTGTTTGCAAGCGACTACCTTCACTCAACTGTTCTTTCCATGTTTACCAACCTGTCTACTTCCTTTGCAATATTTTTCCATCCCTATGCAAAAATATTAAAGAGTCTGTGCTCAGATTCATAGGCAAACTTTTTCTTTGCATCTTCTTCGATGTACAAAATGGTTTCTAATGTTGAGGAAATCAGCCAACTTGCTTCTTTTCTTATTCAATTTCATAAAGAGTGCTGCTAGTTGAATGCGATAAATTGTTGAGACGACACCTACTCTAGTGTGCTAGTTATTATGACTCGATGAGGAGATGTTTTTTAGAACCACTACCAGTACTCGATATTCATCTTTAATCAATTTATTTCCGATCGAAGATACACATTGACACTTTTCCTATCCCGTCCAGCTGCGGTGGGGGGTCCGAAATTTCTTAAATCCCAAAGTGTTTCATGTGCTGTGTTCATTTCGAGTGGATGAAAACCGTTGAAATTTCTAGAAATGGGGCAAAAAGTTGCAGTTCTACTTAGAAATTCAGAGAAATTATTTGAAAAATATACAATTATGGTGGCATGAATGTCAAACTCTCCAAAACAAAAGAGTTGCTGAAGTTAGAAGGAGACATTCTTCGTTGAATTACATTCGATATGGGGAGCTGTTTATTCTTCATCAAAGATGTGTACCGTAAGCTGCTTTTTAAGCGAATCCGAGGTCGAACCGAGATGGTCATACGAGACAGTTGAGGAAGCCAAGTAGCAGTGCAGAG
Organism: Baylisascaris schroederi; assembly: GCA_006503575.1. NCBI lineage: Eukaryota > Metazoa > Nematoda > Chromadorea > Rhabditida > Ascarididae > Baylisascaris > Baylisascaris schroederi. The sequence goes on from QEWY01002038.1 coordinate 1,058,185, forward strand.
GTGATCATGTCGAAACGAACTTGAAATATCCTCAGAGGCAATTCTGGTGATTTTTTTGGGTTCCTTGTTGAAAATTACTGAGGCGAGAATCTAGAGACGCGAGAATTCTGAAATTCAACTACCGGAGATTCTGCTATCAACTTAACGCACACAAATTTTATTCGTTTCTATGATGCCATCACACCACAAACGAAACACTCGAACATTACCGTTGAGCAGTGATAAGCCTGTTCATTGCGCGATGTCATGCAAGGGCATGTGAAGTGCTGATTTCCGCGCTTGAGAGCGTTCATTAACTTTAAAGCGAGCTCATTCCCTCGAGAGTTCATTCAGCGGCAACAACCGACACCGTGATGTAAGTTGCGTTCGATGCTGAGGTTTCTTCTAACCATATAAAAGCGGCTACAGTTTCTACGAGACCCACTAATTCTAGAGTCATTCCTTTCTACAGAAAAGGTTTATTGCTTGTTATTTTAGTTTTTCATGGTAATAAAGTAAAAATGTCTGCGTGAACTACTCCCATTCTATGCAGATTAATAATTGTCAAATTGATATGTTAATATGCTGTTTGATACAGATTACATTTGTTAGATGGAAAAAAATCTGCATGCATTTCGCGTCGGTCGATTCCTCACTTTTCATCGACCATGTTATGAAAACACGATTTTTTTTCTTTTTTTTTTTTTTTGCAATAGTGATGCAAGCGTTTCAGATATTAAATTATGAAGGAGCTTTTTTTGCATACCTGTTCTTCACAATTAAACTGTCAAAATTTGTTGTTCAGGTGATGGAGACACATTGGCGCATATCGTGACAGCTCCTGTGGCGTATTTCTCCACCTATTTCTAACATAGTTTTGAAAAAACTGGATGACGTCATTGAGAAGAATCCAGGAAAAAATGTTTTTTTTTCGCTGCAACATCTATGCTGATTTTTTTTCATCCGCATTCAGTAGGCACTCAATAGTGCACTATTATACAATTGAATGGCATACATTCAAGCCGCTGGAACATCTGAACCAGGGTGACATGTGGGCCGAGTACAATTCAGCTATATATTGCTGAATGGCACGCATCAATTCACGACGTGATGAGAAAGATGAACTGAACATAGATGCGCAAACGGATGGAAAATGCATGATAGTAGTTAGTGCCACAAGTCAGTTTCTGGCCATTAGTGCCTTGCATATAAGCGACTTCAGAATCGCGTTCAATCCTCTTAACGTCTGTTCGCATAGATACTGTTCCATCATTGAAAATTTTTGACCTTCCAGCAATCAAAATGAGGCAATGTTATATTTTTATATTATGTCGGCATCTTATATGAATTATTATTGCAAAAATTTTTTCGCATTGTACTCAATATCTTCTTGCTATGCTATTGTCATGGTCTATTCCAGAAACCTGACCAGAAATCAATATTTTCTGAAATCAACATATGATCCCTACGATGTCTCACATTCTAGATAGACAAAGAAAAAAGAATTTTCGTAGTCTTCCCGAGATATAAGATCGATAGTGTCCGTAACGCTCCAGAATTCGTATCTCCTTTTCGTGAATATTTCCCTCAGTTCTAATCATGTCTTAACATTTTTCTAGTGTTCCAGATTGAAAAAGAAGCCTAATATTAGATTTCACGACTGATTTCACAACAACAATTTTTTTTTCAAACCGGCTGAATGTATTTGAACAAGTAGTGGAGACGACGATTACCATCTCTAGTTATATGGATCCAGAAAATGCAAAAATTAATATAGTAAAATTCGTAGTGAATTGTATTAGACAGTATGCGAAAATCTTTTCCATTACAAATCCCACACTGTGCACTCAAAATGAACTGAAATCAGGGCATTCTGCAATGGTGCCCCATATTTGCTATCAAAGTCAAGCAGATCACTTTCATTTCCTTTTTCTTTACCCGCTTCGGAAATTTGGTACCATTGCGTGTAGACTAGCCCATTAGCTAGATTTCGATGCGTCCTGAACTTATTAACAGCCTCAGAGCATTTCGAAATTAAGAGCCTCAGAGCATCTCGAAGTCTTCGCCTTTAGATTGACGTCATACCTTATGGCAGCTGATCGCAAAATGTGCCACACTTATCGGCATGCATTCACAAGTATTTTTGCAGGTAATTTCGCATGCGATTTGTGTTTCCTCTGCATAGGCGCACTGACATAGATAAACATCTTCTTTAAAGAGAAATATTATAAGAGAGGCGTATATCGCGCCAGCCTTTATTAATGTTTCTAGAATGATAGCCATTTTGAGCATCGCTGTCTTAGGCACAACACAGCATACATAAGAAATCTTGGTGTGCATGTCACCATATGAAAAGGGCGTTTGAATTATGCAACATTTTAACGGAGACATTCGCAAGCGATTAAGACTTTCTTGCATCGAAAGGTTCCATTCAGTTGCTATACTGCTTTCGTAAATGAAAGTGGAAGATGTGAAATAAGAGATATGAAGAGCCAGTAGACTTTCTGCACAGAATGTATAGTGTGACTGTTACTCTTTAATGAATCGCTGATGAATGGTGGAATTGTTATACTAGCGAAAAATTTGTTCGAATGATTCATGAATATCTATGGTACTTCTTAAAGTTATTGTTGCGATCACAATTTGGCGAAGGAGCTAAACGACGATCGCTCTTTTGAAATTCATTGGATGAAGAACTCACAGGTAATTAGCACATTCTTGATTATTGACAAATATAGTCTGTACTTAGGCATTTCCGGCTGTTCGAAGGCTTCGAAAGAGAATCCTTATGTACAAGCTGATTTTAATATATGTATGTATATATAAATTCAAAATGCATTGTAAAATCAAAATTATGAGTGCAGGTGTCTTTATTATAGGTTATGTATTATCAGTGAGCACGCCTCAGTCACAGTCAACACTGAGCCGATTAACTTCTACTTTGAAAATGGACTCATTTTCAGTACCTGAGCATTTCGAATTGGTTTGAATTATGAAGGCGGTGCCAAGCATCTGAGATGCGCATTTACGCAATTCGTCTCGCTTTTTAGAATGAACATCTGTGCTGAAGTTGTGGTCATTGTCCTAAACTCTCTCCTGATTGATGCTAAACGTTTTAAATGAAGAAGGCTTCTGAAGTGTTTAGCTAACAAATGCAAGGCTTGCTAAGTGATCGCGTGGCATATCGGCTTCCTGCACTCTTCCTCACCATTTTAATGAACATTTTTGCTGCTCACACTTTCATATGAAGGCACGATGTGACCGACACAATTCGATGTCTATCAACTCTTCATTTAATCTCAATGCTGCAAGAACAAATTTAACAGCTTTTGCTGTCTAGGTAATGTCAGTAGTAGTTTGTCTCTCATAATGCGAGTTTCACACCTTTTGTGGCGGTTGTCTTATTTTTATGGGATGTTATAAGAACGTTAGTTCAATTCGTGTGAAAAAGTTGTGCAACAATGTTGTAGAAATTGCAGCAAGCAATGAACTAACGCGCTAGATATGAGGATACTTGTGCTTATAATTTTTTCCTACTCATTGATAATGCATTTTCTCCTCTTTTCCCGTTTTTTTTTTTTCAAATTTCAGAAAAATTATACACTTTTGTGTCGCATTATTTAGGCCAACATTTCCAGACTGCTACTTGACAGCCTATGATAGATCACTTTCTATGTAATGAAAGTGGAATCTGAGAGAAATATTACTAGAAATAATCACGCTCTAGTAAACCGGAAATGGTAAGCTTTTGCTGCTGGCTATGCTGAGGAGAGACTTTAGAAAAGTAGCTAAATTTTTGTGTGTTAGAGTGGTTCTTCTGTAAAACTTTTAAAATTTCGATTTCTTTCCTTGGCTCGTCCCTAGAACTTCCTCTTCTTCTTTGTTTCAGGGCACCACCTGATTGCGATTTACCTCCTGAAAACCCTTTCATTTTCTATCATTCTCGCTCATCAGTTTTTTGTCAAGATATTTAAACATTTTTCTCAGTTGTTGGTTAGCGTGTAAAGGTAGTGCTAAACCGTTCGAAGTTGGAGGTCTACACACCATGGGACACTAGAAGTGGAAATCCTGTAATACGTTTTTCAGAGTCACAGTTTTTTTTTCGAGCCACCTTTCTAATGCAATTGACAGAAAACACCATAAAGCTTTCAGATTTTTTTCCCATATTTCAGTGGAACTATTAGATTGCAGGCTACTCGTAAAAAATTATTGAACATGAAAATAACTCACCGAATTAGAAATGGAATGGTATGTGCTTTTATCAAACTTATGATAGTGGGCTTTATGGTAGATTAGTCGAACATTTCACTATTATTGCTGCCATTGTTTTCAGCGTACTCGAGGTGTTACTCTGGCACAAATGCGAGGAGTATTTATTATCTGTAGATGGCTTTCATGTAAACTCAATTTGTCTAAAAGTTGTTAGGCTAATTTACGGCGCGATTTTCTAATAAGCACGTTTGTTAAATTGCAATTTTCCTCAATATTGTGCACTCAAGAACCGAAACTAAACTGTGCGGCGCATTGCGATATCGACGTGAAGAGAAATTTCAACATCTCTCAGTAGATTGCTTTGCGTTTCAACGTTTGAAAAGGTAATCGTTTTTTATTATATTGAAAGAGATTGCAATGGAAAGGGGAAAGTCATTCATTATGAACGTTTAATCACATTTACTGCGCATTCCACACCTTTTTTTGCCATAAAGCGTAATATTAGCAGTTAACAGCATGTGGCACTATAACAACAATCACCTTCAACAATGGTACTTAACTGCGCATAATTCGCCTAAGGTTCGTACCGAATTGAAATCTCCAACGCATCATGAAAGCTCAAACTCCGAATAAATTCCAAATACGACTCAGGTGGTTGCGACGCTGTATGGGAGACTCAGCAGCTGGTGAATATGAACGGTTGGTTTGTTGCAACTTTTTACTCAGTACTCTTACCAACTTCTAGTTGAGGCAGTAATTTTGTCATCGCAGATCTCCTTCGTTGCCAACTACGTTAGATTGCAAAGCAGTTATCGGTAGCCTTTGGTATGTTGAAGATACACTATCGGTTGCTTAAAAAATTTTCTGTTTATTCAAATAGTTTTCAGCGCACTGGCATTGTGGTGATGCCTTTTACTTGTTACTTCCGCCTTAAAAGTAAAAAACGAATCCTTTGCAACTTAGGAACTTTTCTATACGGACGGCTGACTTCTTAAGATTTTAACGCAGTATTCGAATAACTCTTCAGCGGCTTTCTTTCTTATCAGTTTCTTCCCCATCGCTCCTTCACACCGTGTTGAAAAGTAAATTGTTGATAACTCGCAACATATTACAGCTTGATAGATTTTACCTTATATTTGTTACCTTTTTATTTCAGCACTCTCAAATATATCAATTTTGCAATGATATCTCATATTGCGATTACTGATAAACGATTACTTATTTCGCAGTGTAAAAAAAAGAAAGGCAGTTCTCATAGAACAACGGGAGATGTCATCTTGAAGCACAAGCCAAAAGCGCTGACGGGACAGTTGAAAGATGAGAGAGGAATGGACTGAGACTGGAATTCGAAGTGGCGACCAATCGTGAATTCGTTTACTGAAAGAGTGTGAATATACCCCGAGAAACTCGCCTCCGAACAAAATATTCTCAAATTAGCCACAGAAGAGTCCCTATGGAGCCTCCGATTTATTCTTCAAACCCTATATATTTTGGAAGCCCCAAGATTGCTAAATCACAGAAAAATCCCCAACATTCCATATTTTTCAGTCTTTTCATCATTGAAGTGTTGCCGAAGGACACTTCTTCAGGCGTTTCCGCATGCTGTCTTGAAAATATGTAACATTCTTCGCAATCACACTGAATTTTATTATCAGTTTTCACTTAGAAGATTGAAATTTTTTCTTGTTACGCCAAAATTTTATTTCAGTGCTGGGAAAAAAGAACGCAACCATAGACAAAATGCGACACATTCCATAACTGAACCGTCTGATTTTTCCATCCTCAAATCACAAAGTCTGAGCTTCTTGAGCATTTTAGGTTCCTCTCTACTTTCGCTTTGACATAAATTCCGTAATGATCACTGATGCAGAGGTGAAAAGATGAGCAGTTGAAATGATCAAAATTGCACTCAATTGCTCCACAAATATCCAAACAACGACTGCTTTCTAATTTAGAAGGCTGATATTTACAAAAATTTTATTACCCCTTCCCCGCACCCCTCTCAAAAAAAGAGAAAAAGCGAAAGATTGAGCGCATCAGCATTTATATATTCAATGAGCACGAGACAGTTAATAGCATTGCACTCATTCGTTAATATATTTTCCCATTGCCGCAAATGGGCATTAGTATCAACCTATGAACACTCGTTGAACACGATAAGTGCGTTATTGACAAATCTAATCGCAACTTGCATTTATCGTATCATTTCATTTCAGAGAGGTGCAAAAGGCCATTAACGTTCATCACGACTCCTATACTGCAAAGAAAGCCCCATCACATGTGCTTCTAATCTCTAAAAATTTTGCAAAGCTTAACGATCTAAAGGGTTAAAAGAATTCTAACCAGCGATGCTAGAAACTCGTTCGTCGAAACGTCATACTAACGAAGCTTCAGCATTTGTTGATTTCGAGAGTGTTCTATGGACTGAAATAGAATTTTCATTCATATTAAATTCGATAGCTATAATTTTTCTTAATTACAAGCAAAAATATCGAAATTTGTAGCGGACGCGCTCATACAGCTATGCACTCGTGCACACCCCTATATAATCGCATAATGAGGCAGGTAATATGCATCATTAGGATTATTTCAGGCGACAAAAACATGTGTATTTGCCTTAATTCATCCAAATATGATTTCCCAGTTTCGCCACTTATGCGTCACTCGCAAATAATTTACATATCACACCGCCACCTATTACAACTATCAGGTTTCTCTAAATCAGATAGAGAAGTTGGTCTTTTTTTGCGCCATTCACACATTTATTATATATTCACTTCGCACCCACTTTCCAGACCTTGGTGATCTTAACTTGGAGTCATGACGATTGAATTAGAAAAAGAAAATTCGGCAACATGCATTTTTCGATTAATCTAACAAATCCGACCAATATGTTTGAACTTATAGCGCAAAATTTTCAATTTTTCCTCCGGTGCATATATAGCTCGATGAATTTGCGCAGAATGCATAAATTCAAAGAGATAGTCTGTGAAATATTGGTCGGTTCTTTCAGCACTACAAATTAAAATCAAGAGAGATCGAACACAATGTTCGACCTGTTGAACAAAAGGTGCTTCAAAAAATTAGAATGTTTTCGAACGATTGCTTTTTGATCAATAAATGGAGGCCACAGCGGAAACTCATTTGAACATATAATGTTTTACTCTGATCCAAGCTATATGAATGATTACGTTCGCTCTAGATAAAAGTCCACTGTAAAATACATGAAGTAGTTTGAAATTGGTTTACTTTTATTCAATGGCATTTAAATTGAGAACATTTACATGGGAACCAATCATAGAAATGATCTTATTATTTCACATTAAATGCATATAAATCGTCAATCGCTTTAATCGTTCTCATTAAGAGTTGCAAAAAAAGTTGAAATAATAGTCATATTTGCAACGACAATTTCCCCCATTGTTTGCCACATCGTTTAGCAGTCACTGTTTTCCACCAAAGAATCATCAAACACTCAACAGAAATTTTTCGAATGCAAACCGACTTTTAGTGATGATAATGTAGCTGGTGCTGGCATTTTTATTCTTGGTTCATTATTGGTGTTTTTATGCGCATTTGTATACTAGGCGCATTACTATGCTGTCAAACCTGTATATATGTGTATGCCTCTCCCTGTGGCGTTTAAATTCAAAACAGAAATCGATGAAGTTATAGCTCGAAAAATTCATTTAATGTGATATGCTTTCCACAAGTTTAGATCTTAAACGAACATCCAATTTACCCCAACAATTCGAAGAGAATTTCATACTCTAAAATATGTATAAGAAATTGCATACACTCGACAATCAATTGAATTGGTTCGGTTGGCAAAGCTAACTCGGAAGCGATGGGGAAGAACAGCTAATTATTAAGTCTCTGCTTGTATTTCCTTAATTCAGTTGCACTTGTTGCATAGTTTGTTGATAAATTATGAAGCCGAGTGGTACGATGACCAACTGGTAATTATGGATGCATTTATAATCGCGGCACCATTTTGAGCTATCAGTGAAAGAGGGAATCATTTTCTGAGCTCTTATAGACGGAGCTAGGTGCAACACTAAAGCAAGTTCATCCACATCTGTATGTCATCGCAATTTCGGGAATTGTATTCGGATTCATCCATTAAAGTTTAAACTTTCGCTTAGAGCATCACTGGCAGCATGAGTTAACGTTCATATGACCCCCTAATTTATATTTCTTGGTCGCAGTACCACATTAATGTATCTTTATTTGTGCCTAGCGATAACCGCTTCAATTCTCGGTCGAAAACGATTTGATGATTATCCGCTTCGCACAATAAGTGATCTCGAAACGACATACATCCTATACCGTTTGCCTAGAAGGTTAGTTTCATGTCATTATGTGGCCGTTAGTTGTGGAAACAATTGCGCAACGGCACGCACATCGAAAGTACACACACCTATAGTGTTTTCACTAAATGCTGACTTATCGATCCGCAAACATTATTATTGACTGAAACGAAGGTTTATGAAGGAAGCGAATTTTTAGAAAACATAATCGAACCCATAAAAGCATGAAAATTTTGGAGTAACCATAATAAAACGGATCTCGACCTCTCAATATCAGATACGCCAAGATGCTTGAATAAGAACCTTTATTGTTCATAGGAGAAATGCAGTTCTTTATATGTCCGTAAATCAATCTTTGGAGTTTCAGTGCGCAATAAATCATAGATAAGACTGAGCCTCTTGTCCTCAGACACTAGATCACTGCATTTGACCAACTAAGAATGCGCTCGTTGCTATTTGATGGCATGAAAAAATTCATCACTAACGAAGCTGCAGCAACTTTTCACTCACATATCTTTTTTTTACAAAAAATAAAAATAAAAAATTCTCTACTAGTGTTGGCGACAATCCTGTCCACTCGACTGCGCAATGCAATACGGTGAATAGTAGTTGTGGTAGAAATCGAGAATCTCACCACCTGAAGGTTGTTGATCTAAAGTTTGATGGTGAAAAACTTTAGGTAGAAATGAAGAGGGATATTCAATTAGCGCGATTCACCGAATGCTTTCGACTAGGACCTTCAAAATAAGCAGTGCTGCGCTTAATCCTGTATTCGTTCCGATGTTGAAACACTAGTGTTCGTTGATTGTGTTATCTTTCTATGGCAAGGATTAATGAAAGTGGAGTTGCTTTCTGGTATCCTAAGAGTCCTTGATAAACGCGACTGCAAAATATTTCAACTGTTTAAGCGCATATATATTTAAGCACCAAACACGTACTATGCAAATTTAGAATTTTAGTAGCTAATAGCCGACGATGAATGTGTGTAAAATTGTAAGAGATCTCCGAGGTGGCATTGCCGTGAATGCCTGTTGCGCCATATATCTGCATGAAAAAACGCATACCACTATAACGTTTCCTTGGGCGCAAAGCGTCCTCGTCTGAGTTGATGTGTTGTCGATAAGGGTATTCCGTCCTTGAAGTCATATACATCCTGTATCTTCCCTCATACGACGGCTGTGAAAGGTGCGTCTGAACATTTAGGTGCATTCAACAAACTTATCGTAGGATGCAGCTACATTGCTATGCATTATTATTTTCCACACATCCTCCACTGAAGTCGTCCAGAAAATGCCGAAAATGCCCCTATGACAACTTCATGGATTCTGCATGTTGCCCTCAGAGACGCCTCCTCAGTATCATGTTTTCTGATCAATTTTATTGCGTCAATATGTGTTCATGATCATATTATATATTCAGTTATTGAAGCGTTTTGTCGATCACCATGGCGCAAACGTTTCTGCTGCACCTCAGATCATTGTTTGAACCGCCCATTCTCTGCTTCACTAGACACGAAATCATAGAGTGCGCATTTGCGCGACAACTACATTGTCATCTTGTGGCTTTCAAACGCTCCTTGCAATCTGGTAGTTCTTATTTCTTATTTGTCGTATTTCTGTATAACCTTTTGTACTCCTTCCAACCAAATTCGAATTCAACACTTTGCCAAGATTTACATATGAAGGCGGCACATAACAATTAAGGCAAACACTAGCAAAATGAGGAAGAAAGAAGCAGAGATTTCAAAAATTTTACACTAAACTAGTGTCTCATAGAACATCTGGTTAAGGTAATTAAACCAAAGCGGATGAGCAATTCCATCGTTGTTAAAACACATCGCAAGATATGAATGATCCCGAATCGGCGGTAGGGAAGCAAGATGCTGGGAGGATGATAACAATATAAAATGCAAAAATAAAATAGCATTTGATGCCAACCATTTTTTCACTTTTCGATTTATGGGAGAGTAAGCCTAATTAGAACGCGACAAAAAAATCGACGGTAATAGCCTCGAAGAAGCAAAAAAAGGCTCCTCATTTTAGGCACTTCTAAGCATCAGTGCAAGGCAATCATTAAATTTCAACATAGATTTAACTAGGCCCTATCATGTAGCCTTTATTATACTCATTCGTCCAATTGCTCATTCATCAAATATTTGTTAATTGCATATGTTATGTGCGAATCAATGAGGCTCTCTGTCTTACAGTAATGCGTTCTACTTTTTTCCGCATCAATCTCTGCTAAATTCATCATTCTGCCGGAGTGTGCTTATTGAAGTGCTGCAAAACCGTTTACAGGTGGGGAACTAAACATAGGGTCGTTTAGCACCTTTCGAATTTTCTCTCCTAGACGCTGAAAACGCTGCAACATCGCAATTTGTAGTGAAGCAGCCCGGTCGGTTCCATGACGAAAATGTTTTCACATCGACGCCTGCCACATTTACTGATAATTATTCTGCTACTCTTTTAAGATGAAAGAGGTCTGTACCGCTAACCCCTTTGTACAGATTACCGCGATTGAACACCTCCCCGGATCATATATCCCCATATTTGTTGTGGCAAAGCATTTTAAGGCGGCAATTCTTAAACCTGCATGCCTTTTACGTAACAGCTGTTACCTGTGCAGCATACCGGTCTCTCTGGTCTCGATTTCTTACATTATGTCAGCTTTTCAGAAACAGTCGATTCTGACCGTCACTTTGGTGCTGCTAATTCTGCCGATCAGATTTACAGCTTACTTTCCCTTTATATCGTGTCTCCAAAAATGCGGCTATGAAATTTCTTTTTATCCTCGATATCTGAAAAAAAAACATTGGGCTCTGACACGTCCTTTAGCGAGATGTTTTCGCTGTGATTTGGTTTTTGGTGAGACAACTGGACTTTGGCTTATTTTTTGCCGAACCGTCAAATTCTCATGCCCTATGCCTCCGAATCTTCCATCGCGCATTTCGGATTGTTTTGTTTCAAAACGTTCCTCAATCCCAGTCTGAATCTTGCACATCATAGAAATGAATTATAGAGTTTCTACTTCAGATAGATTCTGTGTGCGTGCCCCTTTGTCGAATTTAAAACCTAGAAACCAGATGGGATCCAAACAGATGGCGTTATTAAGTCAGATATGTATAAAAGTAGCAAAGAATATCCATTGTACAATAGAACTTTTGAATTGCATCTGTTAAGGGCGTATGCCCGATATTGCTGTTCATTTGTTCGCTCGCTGCGGAAATGCCTACCGTTGCAATGACCGTTCCCGTGAATGTCCACTTGTCCTAAATGGTCGTCGTTGAAGTGACCATTCCATATTTCGTTTTTGCGACTCCCCATAAATCCATAAATCCTCTCTTTCGACACTTCCTGATTATTTTGTTCACGCTTTCTTAGGTCACTATACTGAAAGCTCAGAGTTGATATGCGCTCAATCTGCCACTGACGGTGCTATTTTGCTATATGTTAATAAACTCGTTGTCCTGCAGACAGAAATTGAGTTAAATATTATCAACATAACGAAGTATACACGTTAGTTGAACAGCGGCGATGAAATGAATTTTTATTTGAGGCTTGCTGATTATTAAAATGCTTATATCGTGCTGAAAGTGTGTGGTATCTGTTTCTATAGCAGAAGCTGATATGCTTACTCTCTTTTAAACCAATTCTTTCTCGTCGTAACAGAAAGAAAAAGGATAGGTGAAATAGATAAAATATGAAGTAAGCCTCGGTTTTCTAAGTGGGAAAGGGTAGGAATGTGTTTAGTCTAGGATAACCTTCTTATTCGCGTTCTTGCTGCACACATATCCTTTCGAGAGCAAGCTCATTTATAGATGCAGAAATTTGCGCATGTGAAAATATTTAATTCGCGTGCGAATGTTTTCGCATTTAGAAGAGCGGAAGAGCTTCTTTAACAACTAAAAGAACGATAGGATTGGTGCAACTTTCGCATGTCAGTTTCTATTTTTTGTGTAAAAGCTTCTTTGCGAATTTGAGCGCCCTTCTTTCCGAAGCCCCTGAGCTACGCATATGCTCGAACCTCACTCGTTTTTCTCGGCGGTGCAGCAGACTTGCATGCGATTTATGCGTGTAACTTCAGCAGCAATTTGAAACGGTAAATGTGCGCGAAAATGCGATCACATGGAATGATAAGCATGCTTGTGTTTAATCACACAATTGCTTAGGATGCGGAAGCTGATAGAAACGAACTGAAAAATGCAGCACCAGAAAATAGACAATTCTTCAGTATTACCGGACTGCAAAGATGTCCGCAAAAAAAAAAATTTAGCACACTCGGCTGTCATGCGTTGTGATGAAAGCGATTTGATTTCCCACTATAATTTCCGAAAGCTGTTGTTTTAATGCGTGAGCCGTAATTTGCGATTCGATCATTGATGCACAAGAGCTGGGCTGACGTCCAGCTCTCGCTTCCTTTCTCCTCTCCCCTCCCCTCCAATAAAGAACCTAATGTGCGCGAAAAATAACTGATAGTGACAGTAAACTTTTTTCGGTAACTTTTTTATTAAACTCTTGCTAATAAAAACGCTAATTTTTCGACTCTATTCACTTGCTTCAACTCTGAAATTTTGGCTCGCTTGCACAGAAAATTTCCGCATTTCATCGTTCGAGTTAATTTTGAAGTTTTCAGTTGTGTTTGCTAGCTCTGATTTGGGAAATTTGGGTCGTTTTACCCCCTAAAAATAGCAATCAAAATCGAATTGAAAATCACGTTGTTGCTCCTAGTGTTTTCTAATCGTCGAAAACGTTCTTTCGACTTTAGTTCAGCAGGAATACGCAGTGAAAATTTTGCACATTTCTTGCATCAAAAGCTGTCTGCAGCAAGCATTAACCTGTTAACCCTCCAAAAAGATTGCACCTTCGAAGAAGATTACAATTTTAACTTCTTTTCAAGAGAGGTCTTGGCTACTTACTTCTCAAGGCGAATATATGAGTAATTTGTGGCTTTTTTTCATCAACAGGTTAGCGTAGAAACCGTAAGGCATTAAGCACCTTCCAAAATGCGTAGATTGGCGAGATTGCTGCAGGGAAGAGGATAGAGTGACCGACAGACTGTGCTTGTGAATGATTCCGATATCCAAGCACATACTTTGAGGTTGCAGTCTCTTCCGAGAATTTCGCAGTTTTCAAACTTAACGTTTAAAAAGTGAGGGTGATGAGATCGCCTCATTGATATGTTTCTGTCCTTTAACAGCTCGGTCCATCTCCATCTATAAGAAGCTTATATATTAAACTATTGATCCTAGTATGTTTACAATAAGTTGGGAATTAGGCTGAATATAATATGGAATCGCATTCTAATGACAAAGGAATGAAATTCTCCCATTGCCGCTGTAAATGAAATTCTCGTTCTCTCAATCCTCGTTTGTATCATTTTATGCAAACGAAAAAAAAACATTATGGGAATAGTGATTATTCACTCTCCCGCGCAGATATTTGAACTCAACATCCAATGCACCCAACAGAATGAAATTTGTGCAGTTGGTGTTCAAGCCTCCCTTGGCACCAATTCCATAAATTAATTCCGCATCAACTGATCTCTTTCGTCTTATGACTCTTCCAGTTTTTTATAACTTAAGTTTCCTCACTCGAACGCATCACATGCGACGAGTGTCATCGCGTTCTACTTTGACTGCATCAAATAAGATAGTATTCATGTGAGAGCTCATGTGTCACTTTCCGCTTGAAAAGTCAACCTCTGTTTCGTTGGCCCAACTTCCACTTGGAAAAACATGCGCCCGAATAGGATAATCGAATTCCAACGAGGTCGTAGTCAATTCTCGTCATGTAGACTGCTGTCATGCATGGAAGTGCCAAAAGGTTTTTCCAGATGGTTTCTGATCGGACCGGTAAATTGTTTAACTCTTCATCAGCAACACAGACAAGGAAACTTAAGATGTGGATTTGGCCTATTCGGCCTTACAGGAGAATTTCGGGCCAAAGGTTCCAAGAAAAAGCGACCAACTTTATGACAATAACTTATCAACAGAAATTTTAAAATTTTTATGGAATCTCTTGTCAAATTTCTTCAAACGGAAGCAACAATAAAATTTCTGCACTGCATCTGAACCATAAATGTAGCCGTGTTATCGATGCATTCATTTGCATACTGTACTTGTTTCTTTCGTAGCTATTTCAGTACTTACTCCTTTCCATCATATTCAGTTAAAGCAAAGTGTGTTGACATCCTCAGTGTGTATAGATCTAATTATGCGGGACTTGCGAAGTGAACAAAACTGTCAAGCTGAGGATAACACGGATCCTATGATCACATAAACACTCTGCAGGCCAAAAAGATATATATGTAGAACGTGCTTCGTTGCTTCACTAATTTAGTTAAGGTGATGGATGCTATTTTACTATGCAGTCAATTCAGGTTCAAGGGTGTTCTGATAGATGCATTAGTTAGAGTTGTCTGTGTTTTGCCCAGGATGTTGCGGGCGGGAGCATGCCACTTCCGCTTTCCGCTCTTTCCTATATGACGACGCTTTAGTATGGCGTGAACGCTATTCAAAATCCGCCGCAAATGTGGGATCGAAAAAATGCAGCTTTAAGAAAAATAGGAAGCAGTTGCGAGGCACCTACTTAACTTCATTTTCTCGATAACAAGAGCTGATGCCGTCTGAGAAGATATAAAAGAACCGTTTGATGCTTGACTTTGCCATTGCTTTGCTCACCTTTCTTTTCATAAGCATTTTTTTATTTCGAATTTCATTTTTGTTTTGCACTCGAATGAATTACAAGGAAAGTTATAATGTAAGTTATGAGTTATACATTGGAAGTTGGCCGTTTCTGTATTGGTTTCAGTTCCAATCTGATTGTTGGTGTTACGCGCTAATATCACTTCTAATTTGCTGCATAGTAGCTCAATTGCTACACAGCACAAATCAACTAATGTAGGTTATATTCTATCTGTTAGCGCTATACACTCAACGGCCGTCTTACTGTGCACAGTAGAACTCATCGGAACTAAACAGAAATTCGGGGAGTCGCAGTAGATCATTTGTAGAGCATCTGCCCAGAAGGTCTGCAGACAATATTTTCATTTCATAGTTTGATAGTTTCCTCGGGGGTATGTTGGACTATTTCGTGATATCGCAGCTGGTTGCCTTGTCTTCCCCAATAGCAATTATAGTTTTAAAACGGACTTTGAAACTCTTCTCACAGTGGAAAGTACTTAAGAGGTGTTTTGTGGCATATCATAATTTAATCTATTGCAGAAGGTGTCGGAGATTCATAGTCTTGGACAATGAAATATTGGTTTGATAGAAAAATTCAACAATTCCAGAGAAGAACAGAAGTGGAGAAGCAGAGGAAAGGGTTGTTTAGTGTAGTTCTTGATCGCATTTTTGTGGCTGATGATTGATGTACCCGTGCGAAGTTTCTCAGGATTACATGTCGCCGTGTGTCAGTGGCGATTTAATGAGAGAAAGTTGGCATTTAATTTCGCTGAAATTTGCTGCAGTATAATGGCACATCATATACAGGTTATTTTTTACACTTTACAACTTCTCTTTTCATGTGTAAGGTTATGGAACATGCAGCATCACTTCACAGTTTAAGTTTTTCACTTTGTATGACGATACCAGAGATACAGTTGGTTCAATGAGAGCAATTTCAAAGTTTCTGTTCTGACTATTGTTCTTTTAAACCTTAAAGCAGTGGTATAAGAGCTGGAACAATGAATGACGTAGGGTGAAAGTAAATTGTGCAGTTATGTCGGCAGAGCAAAATTCTTTCGAAAAAGAAGTCGCTCTTGGCGTCTGTTAGTCGTTTTTGCAGGAAATGTTAAGCGCTTCAACGCATGTTGCAGCGGCCGTAGGGCAGCCAGAATTTCGTTTCCTGTCTGGTTAATTCTATTGGTATTCAAAGTCGCCGTTCCGTGATGGCACTAGCTGGGTAGACAGCCTGTTATGCTTATTCGCCGATAAAATAATGGAATTCCTTCCATATAGCCAAGGAGAGGGATCTATGTAAAACGTCACCGCTTTCCATTTATCTAATATGAGAACATTTTGAAACATTGCCCAAGAAGCCCATCGTGTACACAAGTAAGTCAATAAATTGCTGATGATTCGAGCACGTGCCAGCAATTATAACGAATCTGGTTGTCAGCCATGCCTGAGGAGGTACAGATACAGACGCGGCCTGGATCAGAGTGGTATCAGCTTGAGCCAAACAGGCGACAAGTGGACCAAATGGAAAACAATAGTAAGAAAGGTTATAGTTAGAAACGCTATTGCAATACCCTACACTGCTATAACTTGCAGCGTAATGCGCTTTTATAACGTCCTACATTATTATATTGTATCTAAATCAGCTGTGATATGAGGGTATTATAAGGTATTTAGTGAAGTCGAAACGAAATGCACCTGTGCTGCTAAACATTTGCGCCGCTCTGCTATTGTTTATAATGCTATATAATGTAACGCTCACAATCGAACGTGGAACATTCTCTCCATGGACAACTGAGCCGCGGAACAAAGGAACGCTTTGCTTTTCTGCGTTTCGTTCATCTTTACTGGGTGCTGATCCAACAACCACCTGAACAGATCTAGCACCTTTGTCGAATCATCAGCACTTCACTGACTCACTCGCCTTTGTGCATCTTGGGCAAGATTCTTCGAGGCGTTCCAAACTTTTTTGAGCACATGTTCTTTCTCAGCTAACGAAGTGCCTGCATCCAAAAAACATTGCGCACATGTTTAATTTTACTCTTGCGGAAATTGTGCCACTTAACAATTCGTGTTCTCAAAATCTAGCCACACTACAATGTCTGCATCTCTATAAGGTATCTTCGATTTGAATATATTTTGAAGGTTCTAGCGATAGAGCGTATTTTATAGGGCAACGCAACATAGTATCAACATTAAGCAATTTTCTTACTCGAATTTCTCCTTACGAAACAATAAACTTTGAGTGGGCAAATTCTCACTGGAAGGTTGATTATGATGAACTGACAAACAACATTCTTGCTCCTTCCAATGTTGATTGTCCACTGATTTAGGCTGTCTTCTTTAATACGTCACAATTTTACAGAAACCCCTGTAATTATATTTCTATTTCCACTGATTTATTAATCATTTGAATGAGGGAGTCATAGTAACAAACCTCAACTTTGAACTCAAACTGCGCTTCAACTATTTCTCAGTTGCTTAGCACAGAATTTATGCATGATATCCACAGCTACGTCCTTAAAAATTCAATGCGCAAAATCATCTCCTTTTTTCTTTCATTTCTGACATCGCAATTCGTTTTTAGCTCTTCAGTGATGCAAAAGTTTTTCGCTCTACCAAGGCAACGTCTTAAAATAAAAGAGAACTTCGAGGATGAGTCTAACACATACTAAAAGAATGTAGTCTAACACATACTAAAAGAATGTTTTGCGGCAATATGGAAACGTCATTGTAGCTATTTTCAATTGTGGGGGTGGCTCAAATTCTCTGACGAATTTAGAGTGATTTTACGTCATATCGAAAATGATGCTGCTAATAAGCAACCATAATTTTCTTCCCCAAATGTTTGTGGAATATTTGAAATTAATCTCCAGAGAATCTTCACTTTTCAGCGCCCCATTTTGATCACTGTTTCTCAATATCGTTTCAACTAGAGAAGTTTCATGATTTATTATATTTGTCAACAAATAATTCTATAATTCCATTGTAAATTCCACATCTTTTTACCGATTACCGGTCTAACGACATTCAACTCCTCGGTTTCCACTCCGTTCTCTTCTGTTCCCGGAAATTCGATAAATTTTTACAGAGATGGAGCAATTTTTATCCATAGTGGTAAGAAACATCGTTTACCTCCTTCGTGAAAACCAGGAAATATGGGAAAATTCTCTGTGAAATTGCAGAATCTCTATATGAAGAGTTTCTGTTTTTCCGAGTACTGAGAAAACTCTAATAGAAGTTGCTGGATTGAAATAACATTCTATTCGGTTAAATTTCAGTTTCTGATGCTCAATTGTTTATTCTCATCCAGTCTGCAAAATTCTCATGTTTACTACGTCCATTAACAGCATTGAATCATTGAACGTTACATCATACTTGGTTTTTTTATCCATCCGTCTATAACAGCTACTCTGATAAAGCCTTAGAGACAAAATCCTGAACACCCAGAATCGGCTTCTGATTTGACCCCGAGGCCGATCTCGGGGATCGACTCTTCGTCTCAGGGCAAGCCAGTGTCGACGAGTTATCTCTCTTTTTTCAGTTAATAGAATATATTCGACCTCTTTTTCAGCGGAGTCGGAGTGCGATGTATAAATTTTGAGCTTCATTACATTTGCAATTGGTCTCATTCTATTTCATAGTTGTAATAGCTTCTAAAGAAGGAACAACAGAAATAGAAATGATTTCATGATAGATTGCTATATATCTTATCATGTTGTGCATCCGAAAAAATTCCATTCTCAATCCATTCGCTTATCGGAAATAATGAAACAATTTATAGCATGCGTATAATTATGACGATGCTGAACAGCCACATTTGCTCATCCAATTAGACTTTTTTTGTTGTGGCTCTTTCTTTGGGGGGAAAATTTTTCAAGGGCAAAGAAATCTGCAGCCTCTAATTAGAGTCGTGATGCTCAATTTTGGCATACGAGCTTCGATAGTTGGGTTTCAACTTACTATGCAGATAGAATCTCAAATTCGGTATTTTTCAACCTAATTGGTTTTGTGTCAAGGAAAATAACCCTAACAAATATTAGTACCGCGAGCTGTGCTCTTCTCAACAATTCTGATCCGCTCATTTACTTCAGTAATTGGAATACCGTAGTCCGATACCGTACTACTCCTAGGATGCAGTAATTACGGTCAATACGGCGAAGCAGTAATAAATACTATTGTTGGGTTATAAAAGGTTTGGAATATTCATTAGACAAGAGTCGATTGCAAGAGGTGCCTTGCCGAAGCGTTGCAACACAGATGAATTTTTTGTCCCTAAAACTCTCCGTGTTAAAAGCTGCGGGGTCGCAAGCATTGATGAATAGGTGGCAACGAAGTTATCCAGAACAGCTTCAACTGTTGACGCGGAATTATGTGGATAATATAATTTACGCATCAATGCCGCTTCAATATAAGCTGCAAAAATACATCGTAGAAGAATCTGTGAGCATTCCGAGCGAGAAAATCTGTTACGAAGACAGTAGAGAAATCGTTAAAATTCCACTGGGTATTGAACTCGACAGAACTGTGATACGAAGAGGCTATTTTCTTTTGAGATTGAATCCATTCAGAAGCGATAGGTGGGCGGATTTGAGCTAATGAGAAAAGAAAGGCCAGCGATTCGTATTTATGTATGAATGCGCATACCGCCTCGTAGCCGTGAAGTCCATTAAGCTTCCCCTAGGGGGGGGGGGGGGGGGGGGGGGGGTGTGTGTGTGTGTTTGCGGGTGTTTGCATGTTATTTAAACAATAAGAAGAATCGATTCCCATATATGATATGAGATCAGTTCCTTTACTAACATCTTTCAAATTGAGACCTCCAAACATCCATCAAGGATGGTCTCTTTGCTTCCTGGATCAAAGAGCACTTAGCTAGCTTTTAAACATGTTGCGTAATCAACGAAACACTGTGAGAATGTAAGGACTATGATGATTGCTATGTGCCAGCTCAATTGAAATATCGAGAAATCTCTATAGATATATGCCTAAAGCTCCTCTCCTTAGCAGTTTTCATCGATGTACTGAAATGGCTATCCTTCAAACGATAAAGGTTTTCATCGGCGCATATTTCACACTCCATTAGGGATTCGCTTCGGCGACGGCAAATTCAACTGAACGGTGTCAAATTGCACAAATATTAAAGAGAATAATGAATAATGTTCATAAGAGTACAGATAATACGCAGTTCATTTCTCTCATTTCACTGGTCACCGATGTTGTAATACCGACATCGGTTTCGTTTGCTAACAAACAATTATAGCATGAGTAGAACGCATAACTAGATGCTATAGGTAGAAATATGATCAAATGATATGGATAGAGATATGATTTGATAAAACTGAATTACTGCTAACCGTTGATAAAGTGTTTCGATTGCTTAAAAGTCCTCACCTACATGCAAATGCGAATATTTCTGTATGTACCTCTACAGCTTAATTTCCTATTATGCAGTCACAAATTAATGATAAGTATTGATCTAATGACACGAGTAGCGAATAGAAAGCTAGGTACATGGGTCAAGTTCTTGACATGTTACCTTTGTATATCCCATGTGTTCTTCTTTTTCTCCGCTTGTTTATGTTTTGCTCTGTTTCGCCCATGGTACTATACCTTCCTGTCGTTTTGTTAGCACCCATAATCTTCAATTGTCATAGAGGACTGATTTGGAATAATTCAGCCATTTTGATCTGCTCAAAAAATGCCGCTTACCATCCCGTCCATAAATTTACAACTGAGATGTTCATAGCATTTAAGTTCATCTTGATTATTGAGAAAATGAACGAGAGTTCTTGATTACGGTCTAAGAAGAAAAAAGAAGAAACCGTTCTATCAGAAAACAAATATTTCCGATCGTTTATGAGGCAATCAGCTCAATCTTCGCTTAACTCCAATTACGAAACCAATATTTATAAGAGATAAACAATTACACCAAAAACTATCGCTGATGTGGTCGATTTGATTTGATTCAATAACTGCGTGGTATGATTGTTATTTTCGAGCAGCTTTCACATTTGGATAATATTATACACATTGTATTGTCGAATATAAGTGCATTTTTAATTCATAGCAATTAAAGCTTGCCATTTAGGCACGCGATTCGACGCTCTACGCATTCATATCCCTCGACTTTTATCATTTTCAACAGTGGGCGTTTGTTTTATAAATTGGAGCGTATAAATCAACAAACGTATTCTGAGTATTTGAGCTCAATATCATCTCCATATGTCTCCCACCCTTCCTGTCTCTCTAAAAAAAAAAAAAAAAAAGCTCAAGCATATGTCTGCGTAGCATTTTTATTTTCTATTTTTTATGGGCAATCTTGTCACCTATATTGCACCTGATACCAGAAATCCGCTATATCTGAGCGAGAATATTTCTTTTTTCCGTGATACAACTTTTTTTTTGCCGCTGACAAGTTTGGCAACTTTTGCAGATATCGCTAAAACTCTTCAACGTAACGTTCATAAGGCACCACAATGAAGCCGATGTTTCGGTTTTCCAGCGTGCTCCAGTTGCTTTTTTGCCTTTATATATGTACAAACGCATGAGCGAAATCTCTTTCGCAAATGCACAGACAGAGAGTATCATTTCCTGCCGTTATTTGGTAAGACCAATCTTGTTTTCAGCAGGATAGGTTTAAGGGCACTGACAGGTTCTTAAGAGAGGTTTCCCACCTCGATTAAACAATGTAGGAAGAGACTCATTGGATTGATGTCCCGCGAGCAGAAATCCATTTGGAGCGAGTAATGCGGTCGAGCGCCTGGGAACGTAGCCATCCTGCCTGGTCACGAGCTTCGTGAGCAGCAATAGAGTCCTGTTGAAAAATGGAGGGCATCACACAGGGTAGACCCGGTTCGACGTGCATTTTCTGGTCGACTTCGGCATTGATCTTAACTCCATTTTCGAAGAAAACCGGAGAGACTTGCTACCCGAGAATATGCTGGCCCATACGATCACTTTGCAGGAGATGATATAAGTATGACGCAATTCTTCCACTGTCATTTGCGTTGACAAGCACGTGAACGCTACTCCATCCTCGGTGAACAACTTGTGGCCACTTCAAGTGATGCCTTAACGGCATATTACAAACTACCTATCTCTAGTCTTCTGAAAGCCTAATAAGCATTTCGTGATTTTCTTTTCTATTCGCAAGCAGGTTTGATAGTTGAATTGCGCTTTGCCGATGTATTCAAACCACTATAGGCTTTTTCTTTTGCAACGCTGTGCTTACGAGATATCGTCACTTAATAAATTGTATTCTAATCGGAGAGGCTGTTGGACAAGACGTCTGGCAAAATGACAGAATTGTATTTTTCTTCTTAGTTTCCCTGTTCACCTTCAGTTGTTCTTGATATCTTTATTGTATGCACATAGGTGAGTATAAAAACTGCTTTTTTTCGATTAGAATAACGCAAATTTCTCAAAAAGAAAAAATCTTCTATAGGCTTATGAAAGCGAATCGAATAAGCAACAGGAAAAAATCAGCAGTAGCATGTAAAAGTAAGATGAAAACTTGTGAATTTGAGAAGACAAATGTGGGTCGGATTTGCAAAGTAATGAGCAATTTTTTGTTTCATTTCTTATCTCCTAATGACTGTCATTCGAAATGAACGTTCCACTGGCTGTAGTAGTTGATAATGTTGAAATTCAAATGATTCTAATCCTCTGCTATGCGCTCCCGATTCTGCCTCAGGCTAGCCTCACGACCCATGTTGGGCAGTCGTTTGATCTACTTGTATGCTCTTGACATTCTTTCACTTAACATGTATGGTGCACTATTCCGACTTAATTAATAGCCGACTGGTCTATCTTACATGTAGCCACTCATCTGTCAGAGCAGTTTGTTTGCGTTTTGCGTCAGCGAGTTAGTACATTTCTCATTCGCATTTCTTGTCCTCTGATAAAAATTTTATTCATTTGTTTCGTTTTTATGCATATGTGTTATCGCTCGATGTTTTTCCCATCGTTTTCTTTTTGCATTTGAATTTTTCACTCATTATCGCTATCATTTTCCTTTAGTTTCGCTGATAAGCCAATAAACGCGCATTTACTGATGTCCGCTTTGACTGCTAAAATTACACATATTTTGCAATCGTTCCATTCTATCTGCATTTTTTAACTGAATTTTTCTTTCTTAATTTATCGTTTTTTTTTGTGGTTAAACACCAAGTTGTTCAAAACGTTTTAGTTCATGAAAGTCGGGTCGTTGGCGAGTGTGAAAACAACTTTATTATGGCGTTCTAATATATTCAGTGCTTTCAGGGCTGCAAGGCGAGTTTTCAGATCACCAAAATGGCTTCAGCCCTCGCTTTCTTTGGTTTCTTCGGATGCATTGTGATGTTTTCTTACGCTTCCGTGCTCAACATACACAAAGAACCGCGCCCAGAGATCAATGGTACAAGTTTCTTTTTTTTGCGATGCAGCAATCACCTGAAGTTTCCGGATGAATGTTCAGCAACAATCGGAAGCTTTTACAACATTTGGCTGCTCGATCACCGTACGGACAGCATATCGTGCAGTTATAACTTGCGACTCTATCCGTCGCGACGCCGCTTTTAATTTGTGGATTTGATTTGTTGAAATGCGCATACCAACTGTGAAATGAATAATCGCGTCGCGCAATAGTGTTCAAACCGACGATTAGTGGCAAGCGACCGCCGCACAGCATATTTTCGCTTGATTATAACTGCTCACTGGAAAAGCTAAAATTCGCAATCATAAGCACAGTATGATAGCTGAGAAGAAAAGTTCCATTCGCAGCATTACTCAAAATTAACGTTATATTACTTGATATAGGCATTGTTTGTCCGCTATGGTGGTTTTTATCGATTGCAGTCCTGTGCACTATGGCTAGGACTGCTTTGTTGTCTTAATATGCGACTTATGCTGCATGCTTCTCGAGTTGCCATTTTACCAATATCATTGGTTCTGAGGGGAAGCTTAGACCTCTGTTCAACCTAGCAGTTAGTTTGGGTCGATTTCGTTCACACTGGATAGGATGAAAACATATCTGCTGAAGCTATTATTCGATATTAATATTTTATCAACACGAAATTAGCTAGTACGCTTCATCTCTTCATTGCCCATTCCATGAATCGATCGTAGTTCTCACGATTTCTATCTCACTCGTTCACTTTTCCTCTCAAAAACTATTGACGTAGAGAAACACATTGATCAATAGCTTCAGTAGCAAATTCTTGAAATCAACAACATCTGAATATTTAAACACAATTCGTTTACTTGCTTAAAGGATTATAATTATGTTACATGTTGATCTTGTAAATTGCCTCCTTGCAGAATGGCTCATTTAATTGGAGTTCACCTAGTCAGCCCTACATTTCATTGCAAAGCCAACCGAGCAATGCACAAAATTTGTCGAATATCCCGTTAGATCTTGCGTGCATCCTTTTCCCTTCACCGTTTTGATAGACCTCCACCTCAACTAACAGCATACTCAAAGCACGGATCCATTTCCCGGAACTGAATAATACGACCATTCGACGCACTTGTGTCACGCTATTTGATCACGCCACTTCATAACGTTCAACAATGCAACGCACTAATATAAGAAAGAATGCGTAATTTTTTGCTCAAAACGTCGACAAATAGAAGCGAATTTTCCGTAAAGTACAATCGTCTTGACATCATAAAATTAGTGCATAGCTCATATGAGAATAATACATTTGTATTATATCAGATGTTATAAGATGAATCAAAATTTCAAAGTTAACAAGGAAAATTAAACTAAATTGCAATGAAAAAGTTTGAGTGAAAGGAAAAATATTCCAAAATGAGAAATTGCCACAGTATTTTACTGACTCAGAGGACATAAAGAACTACATTTTCTTAGAGATAAAAATGAATAGGTGAAAAACATGGGAAAATAAAAGTGAAATTTGGGCAAAAGAAGAATTCAACTTGCATGAAATGGAAATAAAATGTTGAAAAAAATGCTCCCAAAATTTTTTGTCATAAGCGTGGCTTCAAAAATAAAAATCATTAGAAATGCGGTAAACACAATGGGATCACTGCGGCTTAATTATATAGTTCATAAAAGGACGAAAATCAAGGAAAAATTGTTCAATTTCACCTTATTTAAGCGCAGCGTTTGTTGTCTGACTAATACACAGTGTTTAATCCCTTAACAATGGGATTTCCTCTCATCGTAATCAGTAAATATACGATGAGAAGTTCAACTTAGATTGGAATGAACATTGAGGCTTTTTGTTCGATTACAAATGTCAAACGTGCCATTTAGAGGATAGCAGTTAACCATCAAGACCCAGTAATATATTTGAAAACTTTAATTTTCTTACATGAGAAAATCTGCTAACCGAGTGGAGAGAGGAATTGGGATTGAAATCTGTTAGTAATTGTGCACTATGATGCAACGTTAAGGATTTCTATTATGGCTACTTTGTTCGGCTGTCATAAGTTGATTTGTAGACGGCTGTCACAGCTCTTTTCTCATTTAAATAAAAGTTTGAAATCCATCTCAAATACCTGTTTGTTGGTAAAGTGTTCGAGATTCTCACAAGTTTGATCTGTCAGGAATAAGTGCCATTGCGCCATCATAAATCGATTATATTGGTGAAATTATATACGTCAAATCGCCAGTGTTATATTCCAAAGACTAATTAGATGATATCACGGATTGAACATTTGATACGAACAGTGATCGGCTAATGGTTAGATAAAAGTTAGCGACGGTTCTATTAATCAACGAATAACGAACCTCTGAATATAAAATATTTCAGACGTGAGAAGCATGGATGACGCACTACAAAAGGCATACGCGCAACGATATCGTCTTTTCTTAGAAAATCTACTTTCGGGTATATGAACTCAAATTTAATCTGTACAGTTCAAGAGCTTGTCGATGAAGCAAAAAAAAAAAAAAATCGCCGGAAAAACGTATTTTATAGGCGATACAGAAGAATTCTTTTTGAACCACAAGTCGTTATCAGAGCATGTATTCATTCATGATTATACATCACTAATATTCTCTGTTCGTACTATATGTTAGTAGTCAGCTGTATAGTTAGTGCCTATCGTATCGTGATGTTAAAAAGGTAGTCCAGTCGATTAGCGTTTAAACAGTTTGTTGATTTAGGGATGTGACGATATGGACTATTTGGCACCATGCGAATAGTAGGTTTTTTCAAAAAGCGGCGAAATTTTTTGCAATTTGCACCAGAAATCATTCCCTTTTCTTAATAAATAAAGAAACTTTTTTTTTAAAAAGTGCCATTATTTCGAAAAATGGTTCTGTCTCGCATAAACGCGGTCATATAGCGCAAAGTGATGTCTTTTATGCCTTGTAAACTATATTATGCCATACCGCACTATACTGTACTATACTACATTATGCCATACTATCTATACCACACTGTACTGCACCATATTATACTATACTATACTATATTACACCACAGTACTGTACTCTACCATCATTTGAAATAAGACTATAATTTATTATGCCGCATAGATAACGAAAACAATTGAGTATACTTTAGAGGCCGCACTGGAGAATCGGCTATCAGCCGGTGATATGTACGCTGCATCGCGGCCACTGGATAAACGAGCACAGACATTCGTCCGATTTGGTAAACGAGCGCAAACGTTCGTTCGATTTGGCAGGGATGCATGTAAGCAGTAATGCTATTCATAAATTCACTCTCTCGCATTTGCATATCAGTGTCGAAATAACAATTCACAACAATCTCGGGTATCCAAAAGTTTGTAGCAGAAAAAAAGATTTCAACTGAATTCAATAAATTACTGCTACAGTTAAAAAATTTGATGACTACAATTCCAATAGATAGTAAACACTTCCTGAATTTCTTCTCAATAAAAATTTTTAGATGAGTTATGCAAGCAACTAATTTCATCTAAATAATATCACTATTTTCACCTCATTGATGATGCATTGTTTGCCCCGGATCTGTTAGAAGGAGGTTTAATAGTTCTGCGAGATGCTTGAAAAGTTTCAGCAATATCAAAAAGTGGTGCATTACTTGTTAACCTATTGGAGTCTTTATTTCGCACAGACTTTGAGTAGTTTATGTAATAATATAGTTAAGAATCATACGCATGAAATACGTGAAGTTCGATCTCTCGTTCAACGTATGCATACATTATTTATGAAAGCTTTTAAGCGCATTTATCCGTTCTGTTATATTGAATGCTTAATTGTGTTGATTACAGCAACGCATCTAACTGAATAAGCGACGCAGGTGTAACGTGCCAATGCGTTGATGATACCGATTGCACTCTGAGGGAATTTATGCGAGAACACTCTTAATGCACTCACCGATATTTGCCCCCCATCAATAGATACTGTATATTGATTGTTTGTCAACGCATAAGTTGTATACCATATTAGAAGATGGTAATAAGATAAGTGTTGTTGCATATGTCATCATGCAATACGCATGCGTTGGACGCCAAAAATTTTTGGTTAGATGTTTGGCTGCAGAAGGACGAACCCTCGCATCCCATCGTGCACAATTTCTACAGCTGGATGTTGTCGACGATGACCTCTTTTATACTTCTGAAATGATCGTCACTAAAATTTCCCACTCATGAGCAGTGGTAGTTCCCAAAAAGTTTCGCTCAAAGGCGTCAAAAATTTGTTTGGGAACCTCGGAATCTCGTTCGAATTCCAATATGCGAGTGCTGATCGAATTTACAGAACGCCCACTTAGAACTTTTTTCGACTGAGCCCCAAAAATTAGCCTTCCATATATAGTCGCTGATAGTGATGACCTTTCAACTGTTCTGCGCTGAGACGGACAACAAATCCTGCAGGAAACAACGAACAAAGCAAAAAAAAAAAAAAACATTCGCTAGAAAAAAAAAGAGCAGATATCGCTGAGTGAAAATCCGTCCACCTTTGATGGCTTTGCAGAAACGAATCGGTCCCAGCGGTTGCTGACCATGCGGTAAAAATAATCCCTTGCACAGTAGACAACGGCACTATCCTTGGAACTTCGCCGGAAATTCCCAAATCACATAAATGTTGTCGTAATGTGTTGGAAGCTATTGCATTCGGTTCGGATACATAGTTCTATCCAAATTTCATGAATTAAAAGCAGCATTGGTGCACGCTGAAAGCAGTAAACCAAAGCACAAATAGAGCGCATTTCTATGGGAATATTTTCAACTTGCCATCATATAGGACAAGAGACGGATAGAGAATACATTACATCTGTAATGATCAAATCTCTTCGTCATTTGAGGTGATCATAAAAACATCGCGCCTTGACATCATTTTCAACTCGCTCTTGTGTAAAGGATTAGTCTGTTTGGATTGGAACTCTGGAGCTCCACAAATGGAAATATAAAGGATCACAAGTGGTGGGATTGAGAAACGGAGAGGACAGAAAGGTGATTTTTGAACATGGAGCACAGTGAGTCGGAACATGGGCATTACAAATTTTGCTTGAAATGCTACTGTGAATTTCGATCAGAATTTGAGAACGGACGAGCAAACAGAGCCTTCGCATTACGCAACTTCTTGCTTTAAAGCGAAAATATTCCCGCTGAAGGTGCACACCTTTAAGATGAGAACATTTCTGCGCAATGTTTCAGTCCGTAAACCCATCCTGAAGCGCAGCATTAGACATCAGAAAAAACGTAGAAAGAAGAGTGCCGCTAAATAGTTGCAAAAAAGAACGATTGTTTGTATTTATCAGTTTCAAGATATGTACTGTGTTTTAAACATATTTCCGTTACCACAATGAACGAAAAAAAATTGCAAAAAATTGATTTTCACATAAACATCCCAGTTCGATATGGCACCGAAGAGCCAACTTATGATCTCATACTGCAGTGATCACATCTGCACGGTCGATTCTCGTTTATTGTTCTTGCCATTATGTCATTGATCGACTTGTGTGCTCTTATGCAGCCCCAGGCAATATCAACGGCCATATAAGTCGGGCTTTGGCCCGTTTGATGCCTTAGGTCCTTTTCCATTCGTGTTTGGGCGCCGTGATGCTCCCACATAAATTGCTTCTTCTGTGTCGCTTAGGCTGTCGCATATCGGCATTGACAGACGGTAATCGACTCGTGCCCACTGCCTGCAATCGGTCCTGCTCATACCACCGCTGCTAATCACATCATGCTCCAACCAGAACAGGTTCTGGTATTATAACGCTAAAAAAACTGAAATTACGCACTTGCGTGACGGATATTGCTGACATTTGCTCAAGCTAGAATCAAAAAAATTGCAGTTGTGCTAGCAGAAAATGCCATACACTGCAGATTTTTGCAGCCTTGAATATTTAAAGTATTCGCAAACAGTGCTAGTCGTAAGGCGATTTCGTTTGGCGATACTCCAAGATTGAGGACTTTGAATTTCGGGGACATTTAAAACTCGGCCAACAGCTTTGACTCCGGAGCTCGCTGATTTTTGAGGGCCTCCAACATCGCTCGACAGCCCACGAAATTCTGAAGTTTTCGATTTCCGATTGAATTCAGACCTTGTTTCCGGATGGTAACACTAGTGACCACTCCAAGATAGCTACTTCAAGCTCAACCTGGAATTTGCTTTCTATTATGGTGGTAGCCATACTTCAACATTCTGCACTGATTGATTAAAAACCAAAAACACATATACTGAGCGACACTGTCCTCGCTTGATGCAAATTTACTTGAGGGTATGAGCGAGTGTTTGCATATTAGAGAGTTTGACTTTGAATGGTTTTGAGCTGCAAAAGTCCTAAAGAAACCCCATACGTTTACAAGTGATACGGTGATAACTCACCAAACGATGAAAATATTCATCAAATTGGCTTCAATGCGATAATCAATTAATACGCTTACTTCTTTGAGTTAGTTGTCGCTAAGGCTTATTGTTGTCTTATAAGATTTCAAGGTTGAATTATGAGGGAAAAGAAGTGCTGATAGTTATCGCCTTTGATTCCACCGCAAAACGTTGCGTCTTCATTCTGTGTCGCATTTAGGCTTAGATATTTTTGATTCGTTTTAATGTGCGATAAGATCCTCGATTTGATGGTGCAAATTTGTGGACCCGTTTGCTTAACTTCGAGTTTGGTTGTGCGTTGATGTGTTGATGTCTGATTTCGTCGTTTTTTTTAACGTATTTATTCATTCAAATATTCGATGCTCAGCTGTTGTACATAACTGAATGCCAGACCTAATTGCCTTCAAAGTTAATGATGGAATGCTTTGAAGCTCTAAAAATCCACGAATACTGTCTCTAGAAGTGTTTCACCCCCCCCCCCCCCCCCCCCCCCCCCCCCCCCACTCTCCACCTCCATAGCCTTCAAATGTTGGCCTTACCTACTAACCAGTTATACAAAGTTTTTTTCCAATGAACGGGGACGGGAAAACACACGATGGGTGAAAATTTTCTGTGGTTCTGAAATATCATTGTTGAATTATCAGAACTTCAAGAGTTTCTGTGGAGTTTTGCGACAACCTGGTAGGCTCTGAAAGATGAGCGAGGACTTGTTAAAGTGGGAAGCCTTGTATTCCAATCTAAGCGTTATTTCGATATAACGCCTGTTAATTTTAGCGACTTAGTAGAACTTGTAACTATAATGTAATTTATGTTTTCAAAAACATTTTTCTGTAATTTTCTGTTCTTGCTGGAAATGCACCTAGCTACTCGATGTCGAAGGTGTCATGACCATCAGGCACTCTTGGGTACTTTTTTTCGCTGATTTAAGCAGTTGGTATATTCATGTGAAAAGCTGTATCCTGTCAATACAATAAAGGTGGGAGGTCATATGCAATATTTTATACGGGAGAAATGATGCTAAAGAGTTGTGTGAGCCAAAGCGTTTATTTTGCGTTCGCATGCAGTGTGCCTTCAATCGAGTTTTGAGGTGATTGCATTGGGGCTGAGATCAACGATGAGTGACGACACTGCTTTACCGAAGACGAGCGCACCAAACACTGAAACAAATTCCTCGGTAGCTAGCAGTGATGAGAAGAATTTGGTCGTCTCTTTCATTCAGTTTCTTCGTCATAAGGTGTCCACTAATCAATGCAGCGATGATCAAGCAGAAGGATTGGAAGGTACGGTTCCTACTTCTTCATGTATCATTATTGATACTGTCTTTCTGCCACGCAAAATCTGACCGGATGAGTGGGGAACAAATGCAGAAACATACCATCGGAACCTACATGCCGTTCACTTCTGCGTTTCTGACATATATGTTTCAGTTGATACGACCGCCCTGCATATCTTCCTAAGATTCTTTTTTGTTGACGTTTCGGTCAGCATAAAATCGGCACAAGTTTTCAAACACTTTTAGACGGCTCCGAGGATTTTAACAAATCAGCATTTTTGTGGTGTGCATAATGCCAGCCAAATTTCTTAATTTATGTGGCTCACGAGTTGAAAGTACCGAATAGACAGAGAGATAGATACGCCCATGCATACGCAATGACTGGACGTTGCCATAATGTTTTTCAGATGCGAATTTGTAGAGCGGATAAAAGTGCCTCACCCAGTCGAGTGTTCTATTCCGTTATCATTAATCGTTTGTTGCTGACGGTTGTGCGTCTCTTCTTAACTACACATACCAAAGTTCCCTCTGCTGAAGTGCAGAATAACATCCTCCAACCCCCTCACAGTTACTAGGTTATCGCCAGAATTCGTGGAAAATTATTGACTCAGAAGATTGGGGTTTTTGAATTGCGATTTCAACATTGATGTAGAATCAAGAGCTACCTCTGTAAACTCTTTTTCGACGCCTCAGGCTATTAAATAGTACTGGACACAGTGATGAAATGACCGCATAGACGAAATGACAATGGCTAAAGTTTTTGTGGCTTAAAGAAGCAATGTTTTTTTCCTTTCATTCTTTCAAAGCAGCGGCGTTGCGTGCTGACTTTCAAATACTTTGAGTGTAATATGCTTCTTTTTCATGAATGATCGATAAATGAATTTCAGTTGCTGTGCAGTGTCTTGAGTCGGCCTTCGGTCTCACAGATGCCAACTATGCATTCCAGCCGTCGAAGCCGCTCCTAGATATCTTCACAGCTGCTGAGGGCCTTCCTACGGTATTTATGATTCTTTTGGTTTCACTATTGCCTTTCCTGTGATTGTTGCGCTCCAGCTTACATGACTTGAACCCATTGCTACGGTTGCTTTGGTCATGATCGCGAAATTTGGGGGTTTTGTGTGGAACATACCATTCATCTATGTTAATGTGTTTATATGCTCTCGAGGGCCGACATTTGCGCCTTTCCCTTTCAGTCTCACCTGCCGAAAGAGGAGAGGTGCGAGGAGGGGAGAGTAATGTTTTAGTACTGTCATAACTGGTGATTCTTGAGGTCATAGAAGAGAGATGATCTGTTTTTGAGATTTTCACTTCACATGCGGATGAATAAAACTAACTTCGTTCGCAAACTCTCTGGAATTGAAGTGTTGCGGTTCAAAATTGAATATTCAGATGCATTTATTAATCTGTGCCACAGCATTCAAGCTGGAATTTAAAGTTTCACTGGGTGCATTGCATTTCCTTTTGAATATTAAGTTCGCTTTTTGCTTTCATATCCGCCTTCATTCAACGGTGAAGTTCGCGTAATATCAAACAGTTATGTTCTATATGAGCTTTCCTGACACATGAGAGAAGGCATTTCACCTTATCTTTCGAAGTGTTTTTGGTGCAAAGGGCACCGTACATTCCTTCATTTCCTGTAGACGAAAGAATAGCACATCTTTCATTTTACAATGAAGAAGTTGCCGACCTTTTTTGATGGTAACATGGTGATTATGCGTTCCCCTTAGTAGATGGAATGGCTCTTCGCCTTTGTTCTCACAGCTGTGAGGGCAGTACCATTTTTTTTACACATATAAGGATGTTAAGCACTCTTTTGTGGCTTTTAACTTACTTTATGTCGTTTGCTTCTTCTTCTGCTTGCATCTTACGTTTTTTAAGCAGTTTTCTTCAGCTGTCTTCGTTTCTAGAACTCGATATGCGCTCTGTACCATCCCTTCAAGGGACAGGCATAAGTTAGCTTGTAGTTATCGTTGCCGGCATTCGATAGTTGATAATTTGGGCATTTATGCCTTAAAACGGCCTCAGCTTCTTGAGTCGTTCGCAAATTTATGAAGTAACAAACGAGCGTATTCTGGAAATTATCTAAGTGGAAAATGTGGTGCGGATGCATGGCCGCTAACGTTGACGAGTTCAGGTTCATGATCCAGAGATCAAATTCATAGTTCACATAGAGGCTACGACCTCGCGTGTAGAATAAAATTTTTCTGAAATCAGGAGAGTGTGTCAGGCAAATATGGAGTAAATGTTTGAATTTGCATTTAGGGTGAGACGGCACTTCCCGAGCCGACCGAAGCAGAGATTGCGCTGGCCAACAAACTGAAAGAGGAAGGAAATGCACATATGAAAGCATCCGAATTTGATGCTGCCATCAACAAATACAACGAGGCAATCAAACTCAACAGGGATCCTGCGTATTTCTGTAACAGGTGCTGTATTTTGCTTTTTGCGTTTAGGTTGCGATGCATCCGAGAGGGATGCTGACGCTATGGTTTCTGCACTTGAGGTCTGCGTACTTTTTCTCTTTATCAATATTCGAATAGAAAAATTGTTAGTGAGCAGTGAAGCAATGCTTTACTCTCTTTTTGCTTAACAAAAAGTCATTACGGGAGCTTTTTTTTCTCATCGTTCCGCAGAATAGATGCGACAATTGCACAAAAACTCCAGTTCCTGGATTTTGATGCTTTTCTGTGGTTCTGGTTTTTGAAGAACGTCTTTCCTGCAGCTTTGTCCTTTATGGACCCATATTCTTAAACCATTGTTCTACTACTCTACCTCATCGTTCTATGGGCTCTCAAGTACTTCCCTATCAGCTCTCAGCTCTGTTCGCTTTTTTGAAAACAGTTTGCTTTTTCATTGTTGAATGAATGCCTGGCCAAAGAAGACAGTAAATTATGAAGTCTTCTGTTGTGAGTTGCGGGATCGATGTGGACAGCGTCAGTGTTTCCGAATAAGCAAATCAGTGAACTGGTGAACAGATAACAGATGGCATTGTAATTTTTCAGTTAAGATTGAGAAGGTTTTATGTGATCGATCAGTTGCTTAGCACGATCTCAAATCCCGGTGTTCCTCCCCTTCTACGTAAGCCAGAACTTAGTTTGACTGAGATAGCAGAGGTAGCATAAGTGCCATAAATTTGCCTGCCTATCGGACACTCAGTTTGCAGTGTAATGTGCTTGCTGCCTTATCATTCTGTCTTGGCGAGTGCTGTTAGTGAACGTAATAGCAGAAATTCGTCCGCATAGATCGGATTCCCTTGTACAAATTCGCGATAAGAGATATGTGAACCGCTGAGATTCTTATTTGTTTACGAATAGAATCTCGATTTGCATGTGTACTGTCGTCCATTAGGGCGAAGTTGTGTGTTTGCAAAAAAATTTTGGCGGGGGGATATCGAGATATTGTGACGCCAATATTAGTTTGATTTTATAATAATATGGGGTCTTTTGTTGTAGTTGTAGCGTCGGATTGCCTCAGTCAGCTTTCAATGCTTTAACTGTAGCCCACTTGAGAATGAGGAACACATTTCAGAGCAGCTGCTTACTGCCGCCTTGAACAGTACGACTTGGCTATCCAAGACTGCCGTACTGCACTTGCGTTGGACCCACGCTATAGCAAAGCATATGGACGCATGGGGTAAGTGTCTTAAACATATCTGTTGGTTTGTTTTTGTGTTATTCCTAGAGTGCATCGGATCGCAGGAAGTCTTGAGAAACTGCGTTTGGTTTTTTTTTTTTAATGTAAGCAATAAGTCAAGAGTATAGAACACTGTCACAATCATGTGTACTACCACTGTCTAGGTTGCTGAGTTGAATGTTCGGATGAACCTGCTATCACTCCAATAGCCCTCGAAGAATAAAGAGGGATGGCCAACCATAAGAGGAGGATGTGCAACGTTTGCTGAACAGTGCAGGTTTGATTCTACAAAATTATGCTATTATTATGGGCCTTCCGTTGGACAGAGGCAAATTCAGCCTTTTTTTGCTTAGGGGAAAGTATATGCGGAAATATTGCAAATGCTGCTATCTTGAAGAAGTCTTCTTATTTGGATTAAGACAGTGCACGTTGTCTTGGTTAATTAATTGGGGTCGTTTAATGATTTAGCCTTTTCTATTTCTTTAGAAAGGTGCACTGCTTTAGGTTTTGAAGTTGGTAGCGCCTTCTAAAGCCACTACTGAGATATGCTGTTAGTTGTCTGTCGATGTTGTTATTATGAGCTTGAAGGCCTTTTGAAGTGCGTATCACATCACTCATTTCGTTGACCGATGAAAGGCTTCGTTGATTCTGAAGCCCACAAATGAGGTATCAGAAGTGGTGATTCGTTTTTGCTGAAGAAAAAAAAGCGTTCTGCCGCTGTTTCTCCTCTTTTGATGTGCGTAGCGAGGAAAAGGGTGTCCTGTTGATTAGGAAATGGTTGTGCGATGATTTGTGGATATTTCCTGATTTCAGTATGAGGGATAGTGAAAAGGGTGTAATATGGCGCCGGGGAGGACTGCATATTTCGATAAACATTTGCACAAGCCTTCAACTACTCCTTCAGGGTTTTTGGGTGTGTAGATTATGTTGATTATTTTTATTGCTGTGTTTATCTCCATTCTGGGCAGCATATGAAACGTCCTATTTGATCATTTTTAGGTTGGCGCTATCTTGCCAGAATAGATACGAACAAGCGGTCGATGCATACAAGAAGGCGCTCGAATTGGATCCAAATCAAGAGAGCTACAAGAATAATCTGAAAATCGCGCAGGAAAAGGTGAAGGAGCTAGAAAATGCGGCTAGAAATGCGTTCAGCGCAGAAGCCACAGCCGGTGCTGGAGGTGTAAGTGATTATTTATCATCTATTTGGCGGGTTTGAATGGCAAAAGATCATCCCAAGTTGCATGAAATTTTGGGTTTCACACCCATTTGACTAAGAGTATTGAGGTTGTCATTCTTTAGTATCACTTGATCTTTTTGCCAAAGATCAAGTAATACTAAAGAGATGAAGTATTACTTGATCGTTGCTTATTTTCGAAATTTTCACTCTCTGGTTTGTTTTCAGTTTCCCTTCGGCGGGGGTATACCGGATATGGCGGAGGTGTTAAATAATCCGGCAATGATGCA
The DNA here is from genome assembly GCA_006503575.1 of Baylisascaris schroederi. NCBI lineage: Eukaryota > Metazoa > Nematoda > Chromadorea > Rhabditida > Ascarididae > Baylisascaris > Baylisascaris schroederi. Next base: position 1,094,505 of record QEWY01002038.1, read on the forward strand.
GATGGCCACGCAGTTGATGTCCGACCCAAACATTCAGAATTTGATGACACAGATGATGGGCGGACTGATGAGCAATGCGAGTGGCGCAGAGGGTGGTGCGTCCGGGATCAGCAACCTTCTGCAGGCTGGACAACAGGTATTGTTGCCGTCTTATTGTGGTGTACATTTATTCAATTGGATGAGTTTTAGTCGTTGTGTGATGCTTCACTATTCAAAGAAAGGCTTGTGGCGGAGCTTCTGAGGTGGATGGGAAAGAGAAATGCTTTTGATTCCTACTGAGCAAGTTTTTTGGAATTACTTTCTGTCGTTGTTTTCTCATTTACTCGTTATTTGTGCAAGGGATATGGTTGAGTAATCAACTTTTATCCTTTCCCTGGGATGTTATTGGAAGAAGAAGCAAGACAAATACGAGTGGTATTGAGCGAGATGTTTGTATTATTTACGTTATTCCGTCCTGAAGTTAAATGTAACAGCGCACAAATGTCTTAAATCGATTACTGTGCCTATGCCACGTGTGCCGAAAGTGTATTCAATTGACTGTGGCAAAATTTAACTTCAAAAGTGACCTCATTGAATCGACAGATGGACCAGCGAATCTGTCTTTCCGCGCTTTGTTTTGATAACCGATCGTAGCGGGTACTGCGGGTGCAGTTTTCAAAAGGGAGAAACTAGAGAAGAATTTCTATGCAATGGCAGTATGATTTGACTGTTGCATAACCGTTATGATCGCTGGATCATTTTTGTTGTGTGTGAGTTCATTCTTTGACTCTGAGATCAGTTCTTCATCTCGATGAAATGTAGTTGTTTTTCGCATTGCTTTGATCATAGCTGTATGTGGTGAACATTGTTTCAGTTGGCTCAGCAAATGCAAGCAGCAAACCCGGAGCTAGTCGAGCAGCTTCGAAGGCAATTTGGAGGAGGCAATCAGCAAAGTTAGTTTTTTATGTTGTCATATTATGTTTTTACAAGAGTGAACCTTTGTGTAAACTTGATCCGGCGGCAGAAGTGAGGTGAAAGGTGGAGGGTATGGTAAGGGGAAAGATGTGGTTGAAGAACTTCACTTTGATACCTTGAAAAGTCGTGATATCGTCGATCTCTTCGTTCCTTCCATCGATCCAGCTGTCAATAATGTTGCTATGGCCGGCAGTGCGTCGCCTGGTGGCGGGCCTGTTGCGACGTAGGACTTTGTTATTCGGAGTGTCCTTCTCCTAGCCTTTCTTCTTCCACGAACTACCTGTAAGGCAGTAGTGGTCGCGGTCTTTTTCAGCGGACCGTGTTCGCCGTGACATGAAACCGTCTTCGGGTATTGTGAGCACTTTTAAGTGGTGGCGTGTCATATGTAACACTTTCTATACGATCCCGATATCTGCACTATACCATATTCAATTTCCTATTTCGTTTTAAGCACATAGTGCGGTGGAAGCAGTTAGTAAGAACTCATACTTTGATACTTTGAAGGGCGAAATCTTTTTTATACAGTCACAAAAGATTATGCACATTTTGAATCATTTCCAGGTACAGGTAAATATCTTCTGCAGGCGATTTTCTTGGTGAAAAGGGACATGAACACCTCGTCTGCTCCGCTCCTGTTCTTCTTTGGGCTTTTTGATGCTTTCTTATGAGCCGTCCTTCTGAGAAGTGCTTCGATCTTCGGACTGTCTTCAGAAAAGATACCTGCTACAAGTTTGTTCAAATAGTCGAAGCGAACTGCTTGAAATGCTGGTGGATTCCAGCAAGCGTTTTAGCCTGGTAAAGCAAAATAGACAGCATAGCTGGCAGATTGATCACTTCAAGACAACTTCACTTGCCTTAGGTATAATTCTGTCCTGTGAACTTAGGGAGGTCTTCTTTTGTTGGTTATATACGCATCACAGAAGCTTCAGAAGATTATAATTGCCTGTTCGAGAAATTCTTCGTTATAGAGTGGTTTACTGTATTGCAAGTTTCAGTTGCCTAGACTGTTGTTTTTTTAGATGGCGAAAACCCTGGTGATAATCCTCCACCGTCGCAGCAGTGAAGAGCTCAGTTCCGTCCACAATCGATCTACTTCTCGTGGTCCGTGCTGTTCTGTCTTCGACAAGTTACTCATGTGATATTTGCATAGCACTCCGCTTGTGAATTTCAGTGCTGGTTTCATTGTTGGTTGCTCGGGGGGAGGAGGCGGTGCGAGGAGAAAGGGGCGGGAGACAGCTTTCGAACATAAGTCTTGATGTGGTTTTTTAGTGAATCTTTTGATAGTGGTTAACATATCAGATAACTATAGTCTATGTTCGGCCTCATCATGCTATTAGGACGGAGTTATCTGACTGGTGAAGGGATCGCAGCAGTGGCATCTCAGCAGATTCACTTAGTTTGCTAGGAGGAGGGTTGGATCCGAAGTTTTAAGTTTCTATATTAGAGCATTCGTTCGACGCGTGGTGTCTTCTTTAGCAGAGAGCAGTTGGGTGTTTTTTGTTAAAAGGCAGTTATTTTTTAAAACCGTTTTGTCGATTTGAGGGAATTAGTGGGTTGGTCCTGTCGGTTTTGGTTGTTTTTTTTTTCAATGAATTATTTTAGGGATGTACAAAGTTATGAATAAGTTTACCGTTGTTGCCTGTCTGCACGCTTTGTTTCGTTTCGATTCGCTTTGTTATTTGGCTCCTGTGGCATGCTTTCATCATTTGAGAAATAGAAACAGTTGGCGTGTGAATGATGAAATGGGTGAAGGGGGCAGTGGATATATGAATGAAGAAGAGGCTCGGGATTGCAGACAGTTTTACATGATAAAAGTTTGGGAGTCGGTAGATGGCTTCCCACCGCTGCGTTGTAAAAATTGGTTATGTGCTTTTCGCTTTTCCATGTTCAGAAAACATTTTATGTGAGGCGTGAACTACAAGGCTATGTTCAGTCTGCCTCTCAGTGGGGAATTGGTTCGTTGATGTGGCTCGATGCTTTTGTGAGGTGTCTACTCGCGATGCTGCTCCGTTTTGTTTTTCGTTGCGATATCAAAAAGTGTTATAACTGTACCTTATACAGTCAGCTGTTGGCATACGAAATGCTGAAGTGTGAATTGAGAGTTTTAAGGGCATGAATTTAAGGGAATTGCTAAGCGACCTCAAGATAAGAAAAAGGCTTCCAAAGTTTTCTTGTCGATCTATTATCGCTTCTTCAGTGCAACTAAATCTTCTGAAAAGCTGACTATGCACAGTTCATCACGCTGATGTATGCTGACATTTTTTGTCAGAAATCAACAAGTCCTATGCGATTACTATGCTTGGCTACAGTTGATTCCTCGAGCTCTTACAGTTTGGGCTTCACGTTTGCCGTTTGTTTTCAAAGTGTTCATGAGAGAAAAATAATGCGAATAATCAACAAAGAGAAGTTGACTCAAAATAATCGCTTTATCGTTTTCATACAAATATGAATGCATTGTTCAACAAATAAACTCGTATTCTGAGGCTCTCTTTATGGTTATGCACAATGTGGTCGGGGGAGGGCGGGGAATCGCTTATTTTTCATGCACCTCTCGACTGTTTCCATTGAGACGAGCTAGGATTGCTAGTGATCTTGAGTTGGGATGCCGATATTAACTTATAGCATTCAGGTTATGAACCACACTTTTGATTAGATGAGCTCATCAAGAGCAGTAACCAGATTTCGGCTGTTGATGGGCTCAGGACGTTTGCTTTTTCCTGCACGCGGGATGATATGTCCGTTCGTCGTGAGTTTGCATATCAAGACTTGGCATAGGGTTATGGAGAGACCTTGTAGACTTTCAAATGAATGTTTATGAGATTGTCAGGGTCTATGTTGTTGTATTCCCCCTCCTCAATAACTTAACTTCCCCTAGATCCTCACTTCTGTCTTCACCGATCCCGAAAAAAGTATCAGTGCCGTGGTGGCCATGTTATCGACGCTCTAAACGTGTCATCATTCGACGAACAACGCGCATAATACTGCATCATAAAAGCAGTGTATCAAATTCGTCGACTGGTTGCTGTTTTTGTAATGTTGTCGGTGCCTTTGCCGACGATTGTTTTTATGCATTTAACAGTTTTAGGAAGCAGGCAGAGCGGCAGAATGCATGCCTTTAAGCAATCCGCTGTCAGAGCTAAATGTTTCCTTTGCTACTAGGGGCAATGCTATTGGAAAAATTCGGTTGCAAGCAAGCGGTGCGCAATCACTGCGGGATGTTTCTTGCGTGGGAGTAATCTGGTAATGCTCGCATTGTTACCAGGTTTCTGTTGGCTACGAAGTCTTAGATGGGTATTGTGCTAGATTGGAGGGAGAAACACGCAACCACATTTGAAGCTTACTGTTCAGAGGACGTAAGAGTACAACGGTACCGTCTAGCGGCGAATGCGTTCTTGAGGCGTTTTTGAATCAACGCATCAACGTCTGTGATTAAATCAGTGGCGGATGCAGTTGAGCGATAAAATGCAGGAACTTTGAAGGTTCGTTCAACACACCAATACGTTGGTTGGGGGAGGGAAAAGTGCCGAATTATACAGTTGGTCATTGTACCTTTACCCAATCGCTTTTGTGGATTGAACCTACTTTCTTGACATGTGTATATACAACAGATTTTGTCAACAGATGACCCGTTGTACGCAGGAATCTCTAAGGCACTGTAGTGCTTGGTCGCTGAATTTCGGTCGACCGCTGAAGTCAGCGTGCGATATCCATTCGAGGTCAGGGCAAAACTGTGCTAACAGATAGATCGATTTGTCGGTGCACGACGTTGCACGAATACGCACTTCCTTCAGGCAACAGTTCCTGAACGAGCACAAAGTAATCGAACGCGATACATCGGCTAAGAAACGATAGCTTAACTACGTTTCAGCAGAACCAGCTGACTATCAATGAGATCTCCGAGAACAGTTAAGGGGTCGCCAAAGTTTGAGGCAGCCAACGTGAAAGACTATTGTCGGCCCATGAAATAATTCCTTTCATGAGCATCGGAATTGGGAGGCTTCTGAAAATCGTTCACGAGCCCCGATAACCGCTCGGCTATCTCCAAAGTCCCGGTAATCTCGCAAGCGGCCAAGGATTCGAAACTACAATATTACTTTTGGTCTTAGGAATAAAGCTCGGACCGTCGAAATTGCTTCCCACACTTGACCCTCTCGAGTCCTAATGCTCCCGAATTTCGTTGAAGGAAGCTCGAGAGTTTGTGGTCGCCGAATTTGTGGGCCTCGAAAGTCAACGCTAGGTAAGTGCCAAGCGTGCAGTGCTTTGTTTGCGTGTCTTTTTTACGGAAACTAGGGACGATGTGCATGCGTGATGGACGATTGTATCGGATGAAATACACAGCGACATTAAATGGTTGAATGTTTAAAACAGAAACGAGCGGAAAAAAGTGGAAATTAGCAGTGTACAACATGAAAGCATTCTTGTCCACGTTGACTTTGGTCGCTAGAATAAACGAAGCACTAGGATCCGGTTGGGCAGGATTTAGTTCAGATCCTGGAATAGCTCCAGAACCTATGTGCCACAGCAAGGCTCAATGTCCATCTAGTAACGTGCTCTTAGTTATCGAATTCATCATGTGGATTACCTGGCAAGTGCTGCGAGTCCTTTATCAGTGACGAATCTGCAACCGTTGAAATTGACATTATTCAAATGTCTGCAGTTGTCTGCTAACAGCGCCAGAAAACGATCATCAACGCATGGCATGTGCGACGTTTCGAGGTCCTTAACAGTGCTACACGATTATGTCCAAGCAAATACCATCAGAAATTGGAATACGCCATCAGATGGAAGTTCCAACAATGTTGGAACTTTGCTTGCAAAAACTTTTGCCTCCTAAGCTGAAGAAGATTCCCCAACAGCTTTGAGGTATCAAGCGGCGATCTTCTTCCTGCACTTTTCACTAGGAATTTTCTCCCATTTTTAGCCGAAAAATGAGAACTACATAAATCCAAAAAAAGTCTCTTTAGAAAAGAATACCAATCAGTGAAAATATAAGAACAAGAATCTAATACCAGAAAGCTGAATACTTGTTTTCCGTACGATTATATGTTATCTTCTTTTTCAATTTCATCTCACACATGTAAGAACTCAGAAATAACGTGAATAGCATATGCGGCTTTATACTTCATACTGGCTCGCTTTACTTGTAGGAGCGTAGGCTTTTGGACTCGACCACATGAATATAAGCGACTGCTTTAATCTCTCGGCATGAAGAAAGCCGACGTTTTCAAAAACAAACAAAAGCACTCACCGTTATGGAACGGGCTCCACGTGCGATTGCAAACAGTGCTCTATAGGTTATTCGAAGTCGACACAACTTTAATGAAAGCAAACGCGCTCCGGGTGAACGAATACCTCCTTAAACACTTTTAGCAGTTATTCAAACCACAGATGGGCGCTTCATTCAACAGGGCTTCAGTTTGGAAGAAGTTTTGCGAATGTACACATTTTCAATACGACTTGCGGAATTCGACTACGTTGAAGCAATGGAAGTGATGTCAAATTCCGATAAGATGAATAATACTGGGAAACCTTAAAAAATGAAGCAAATTATTAGAAGGCATTATTTCCAGTGATTACTCCTCAAAAGCTATAACCCAGTATTGACTCTCGCAGCATTTTTCAAAAAGTGGAAGGGAACAGCCAACTTGTATCCAACTCAACGAAAATTCCATCCAAGCGGGAACACATCTCGTATAAAATCCATTCGCTTTCTCAGCTGAGGTATATCCATTCTTAGCAAAATATAATGGTGATTTTTTAATTGGGATGCTAGCAACCACTGAAGTTAACTAACTGCCTATGCAATATGTCATTGTGCAGCAAGTCAGCCAAAACTCAATTTTCTTTTCATTTTCTGATATGCTACTGAAAAAATTCTAAAAGCAAGATGTTTCATATTTTTAGCGTTCCATTTAGCTGCTTTATTTGCTATATTGGCAGCTAAGACAAAAAAACCTGTCTAAAAAGTCAACTTCCAACAAACGATTTAATTGTTCATTGCCACACAAAAAGTGAAGTGGACCAGCTGGTTGGTACGAACGTTTTAGAGTGTTACGAAGAAAAGAAAAGCGGAAGTGAACCGCCCTTCTATAGAAAGCAGCATACAAAGGAATTAATATATTTCACTATGATGAATTAGAAGACGAGATATTACTGGAGCGGATCAGAAAATAACAGCACTCTTTATCATCCAAACATTAGTCTTCGACATATTTTTTAGAACGTTGTGATTTCTGGCGTTTTTTAGCATTGACAAACATAGAAATAGGACCATTTGAGGACGTAAAAGAGACGGTAAAAAATGAAAAATCAAACCGCGCTTCAATTTACGAACCAATTGAGGCCCTTTCCTTAAATGGTTCATATTCAAGTCAACAAGGTAAGGTGAGTAGTTCTCGAGAACCTATCAAACTGGTTTCTTGGCACGACGATAGCCGAACAATATTTGAAAACAAATCTTCCATAAATCTGACAGCTAACTTATTTAAAATGAGCGTGATCTCGATGAACTGTCACTAACCGGAAAAGAAATGTCTGAGCAATTTGTTGTTGATATGCTTCACATCAAGCGCAAGCTCGATTAAATTTGGCATACATTGCGTTATAAGTGTGAATGCCGTGTCGACCAATCGAGGTAGTGATACCTGTAATAATAGATTTCCTTTCACGAATCAATATTTTATTTACTACTTACTTGATTCATAGTAGCAGTTTAATAAGCCGCCACTTACACTCATAGCTTCTTAGATTTTCAGCAGCAGATTCACAGTGACAAACTTCGAAATTCATTAGAGCGAGCAAAGATTTAATGGGATTACGTACCTCACCGAAAAGCACGAAAAAGCTATGGAATTGTTGAAAGTGTTCTCGCTGAGAGTAGCCGTTATTTACAAGGAATGCGCACATACCTAACAGAATAACTCACCTTAAATGAGAACAATCAGCGAATTTAGCTTCTCTTATCGCACCTAACGATTCGCCGAGTTGACATATGAATTTGCCCAAACGCAAACTACATAGAATTATCACACTCTGCTAAGCATTTTCGTTCACTTGCTCTTATCTGCTTCCCATAACATACATCGGTGATAATGTTTTCATCTGAATATGCAGATTTCCATCTATCCCGTAAAGAGTCGTCCCACATAAAAAATAACCGCCTAACAATTTATATTGAAAATAAATTCTAAGTAAAAGCTTCTGTCCAATACGAACACTTCCTTTAAAAACTGATGAACTCTACAAGCCTCAGCGTTTGGATTTAACTGAACGCGGTTTATATCATGATATTTTGAACGTTGCTCATATCGTTACTAATTGGAGTGCTATTCACTTTCGATTGCAGTTGAACCGCCTTGAATAGGTTGCCAAAGTATGAAGTACAGAGCTTATCAGTAATGGACTTGAACATTTCTTTGAATCGAGTATATGCTTAACTTAGGCAGTGCCAACATAATTTTTGCTCTGCAAACCTTTTTATTTATTTGGAAATCGAAAAATTCGAAAAAGGCTAAAAATATATTTGCGTATAAACTGGATGATTTAGATTTATTCACCGCTTTTCTTAATTACCAAAATGAAATAAATCCAATATTTCGATGCAAAACCATCATAGATAAGACCGAACAATAAGTAGTTAATAAGACAATGTACACAAGAAACGAACAAACCTGAAGTCGCGTGATCTTATTTCCAATCAGAGGAATGAACGTACAAAGAAACGCATTTGCTTCATCCACTGAGCGCTAAAAACGACATCTTTGCCTTCATAATAATTCAAATTTGACAATAGTACATTTTTTTGAATTAGCCATTTCGATGCGAATGCAATAATATGAGACCATCATGTTATTCAAAAAATTAACGTCGCAATCACGCGGTGCTTAGTTTTTGTTTAGATTCAGTGAAAATAATTGTAGACAAACTATTCACACAATGAGTGTCGGCGTAAAAATATACGAAAATTGTTTTTGAACTTGCAGAAAATCTCTCTCAAAAACCTTAAATTTTGGACTTCGGATTAAGTGCTAAATGACTGAACAATCGCTCATCTTTATTGCTGAGCTTGATTATCGAATCGAAGTTATAAGCACAAAAAAAGCTTTGTGCGCTAAGAAACAGCATTTTTATGCCAAAAGAAAAATGCAAAAGCCAGTAGCGCAATGCATAATCATAAAGTCGTAGAAGGAATATTCCAAGGGGAATCACAGCTTCCGCTCAAAGAGGACAAAGAACTGCTTCAACTGTTTTAAATTACACTATATTTACTTTCCCCTCTTCCGTTCATATTCTTTGGGGCTTAACTCCAAAACGGATCAATGCTACGTTTGTTTTCAGCTTTCACTGAGTGCGCTTTCCGTTGAATGCGGCAGACGATGGGCACTCGCACTTCGTTCATACAACATCACTCATAGAACAGCTGTTCTCCTTATTGCCCTTTGCAATGCTATTCAGACCATTAACGGGAATATCAGCTGTTTCAGTATATCATTTCCAACTTAAATAACACTCCCGTTAATCTCTTGCCAAACCCTCTCTCCTTCCCTCGTTCCCTCCTTCGCTTCTCACCTCCCCCTCCCCCCCTCTGTCCCTCCCCTCACTCCTTTTCTTCCTTTCCCGTCCCTCTTGTGACCATGAATGCTTTTAGTAAGTTTATATTGCAAGAAATGTATATGCGACGTGTATGCATATATGAGAGGTTATCACTACTTCAGTACGGAATTCTGAGGAAACTCTAAGAAACAAGGATAAGAAAAAAATTGGAATGGAAAACGACGCTGCTTAGTTTAGCGTTTGCCTATGATGAAAAGTGTCTTATGGCTTTCGTATGAATTGCCATATTATTGTAAAATTTCAGCACTCACATTAAGATCGTATAGTTATTGAATTCGGATCACCTTGTGCATGAATCTCTACGCATATGTGAAAGTATGGTGAGACGCCATTCGAGCGATTATGTCGAATGACTCATCATACTGGTATTGAGTACAACCTTCTTTTCGTTATCAGTAAGAAGAAATCTGTATTCTTGCAGTTTCTTGACGACCATTACATTTTTTTCGAACTATTTTGTAACGCCCTATTAATTTTTGTTTTTAGAATGTCAAAAGTTGTTCGGAAATCGTGAAACAGATTAGAGAATGGATGGAATTGTGTATTTTATTTCTGCATCCTCGTTGTGTGGTCTCCGGCGAAAGGCAAGAAAGAGAGAGGCGAAATTGACAAAAGCACCAGCGTGTCCACTAACTTCAAGGTCATACGGCTCAACGCAAACAAAGTTGGATGACGTGTAGACGGCAGTTGTGTAAAGATTTATAAGTTGAAGTATAGAGATGGATTATGCAAACAATAGGGCCTAAGGGATAGTAGGGAAGGTGAGAGGGCTGAGTGGGGCAAGGGTACTCTCCCCTACAAGTATACAAAGCAGTAAGGCATTCAACAGGTTATACCGTCGTGGTGCAGTGTCTAGAATGCGCAACGAGTTATTAGGTTTAACTGACGTTGTCTGAACGAGGCGTATAATAGTGGCATTAGCGGTTAGAGATTTTTTGGCGGTAGTAAAGCATGCACAGCGCGGACGCCACACGGACTGCGATCATCGCACAATCCAAACCAACCTTACCCTACTTAAGCTTAAACTGAACAGCAATAATTAAACTGGAAAATATGCCCTAATTTCTGATTTACTTAATCTGAATTTACTCAGACAAAGCAAACGAACTCTCCAATTATGCTAAATTTTCTTGTTTATGTGGATAACTTAATGAGGGAATATTACGAATGCAAATTTGATGGAACTCGATGAAATAGATTGAAAATTTTAACTTAGCATATAATATTGGAAAAAATTTTTTCGAAGAAGACAAAATTGTCATACATACCCAACTTTCATCTTTGCAACTCAGCTGAAGATGTACGTTGTTTAATTGTGGTAACATTTGCAGCCGACTAACGAGATCATCGACATTTTCGTCACCACAAACCGATAAACGTAAACGGGTGACTGTCGGCGGAAGTTGAGGCAAAGTGAAAAAGTGATTCCCTTAAATGAACATATAAAGATAGATATTGATTGGAAATTATTTCCTTCAAACGACACAATGCTGCGCTGATTTCAAATTGTTGATGCAGTGGAAATGATTGATCTGCTTGGTAATATTCTCATCTCTATTTCCGCATGGAAATATTCATGTTTTAATATTTGCACAATCGATTAGTGCATTGTATTATTGCAACATTGCGATAATAAGGGTATAACAACTATGGTTGCATGCTATTGTTTGCATCTAAATGCGACTTATGAATTTTCCACTGCTTCGAATATTGTGGTAGAATTTTTATGACCATCGAGAAAGTTTTTTTTTTGCATATTCAAACGAAAGATGAAAAATATTAGAGAGAGCAAGTTCAGTGAAAGAAAGTTGCATGATTATTGCACCTGATTGTTTTGAGATATGCGTTGCACTTTTATTTTCTGCTTTTTTATCCTTTATTTGTTTTTTTTTTGTTTTTTTGCTTCTCATCTCTATGGAACGCAAACTTTTTTGCAGCATTCATAGCGCTAAGAAAGCCTCATTTAACTCATCATGACATAGCACAAGATCAATTAGCTAAAAGTAAACTTAAATCGAAATTTGCCTAGCTGAATTAATATAAATATTCGATTCTATTGGTTAAACTAATCGATGAGAGATAATGATCATATGCGCTATCCGAATGATAAGTTATCATATGATAGTTATAACATATGCGATTAATTCCCCTTATCGAATAATGAAAGCAATAGAAAACAATCTGCATAGTTGTGAAAATTTTTCGAGATGAACGACCCCGATTATGTAGCTCTGCTAAGTGCTACTTCCATTCACTTTTCAATAAGTCGTCGTTTGGCATCTCATAATGATATATGATGATATTTTCTTAGTGTTGTGAATGTACAGTAGAATATGTATTTTTTCGTGAGAGAAAGTAAGAAGAATGAAGAGCGAAAAAAAAGATGCAAAATATAGCTTATCTAACGTGAACCATTTACAATGTAGATAGATTTCAATTACTGTCCTGCGAGTAATTGGATTACCAATTACGACCCCTTAAAGATTGTATTCAAGTGGTCGCTGCCAGCGAATTACGGAAAGGTTTATAAGCATAAAAAGTTCGGTGCTATGACTTACCGTATAGATCGACATCAAGTAGACCCATGCCCGCAATTTCGTATGCGGGCAATTCATCGATATCTGATTCACCCTATAAACAACTCATGAGATGCTGTGCTTGTAGGACCCTAGAAGAGCACTTCAGAATCTAGATTTCTGGAGTATTCGCTTCCTCCGAGAACAAAGAGAAACTTGTTAGTACTGCTTGTGGCTCCTATTTAGTGGATGGGCTGTCTCCATGCAGAGCTCATTGACATTGCTTTAAGGTGAAATCTTACTTTGTGAAGTAAGAGTGAGGTAGCAAAACAATATTGGGATGACGCAATGCCACAATAGTAGCAGCAAAAATGTAAAATCAGCAATCGAGTTCATCAGACAATTCCGACAACATGCTGTCTATTATTATTATATACTGCATTAATACCTACATCGCACCTAGAAGTTTGTATAATATGTTTTTTTAGTAATTTACTGAATTACCGAGGTAGTGCAAAGATGGCTCTAGAAAGCATAGCTAAATTAGCCTGCGCGTTCCCCTCAAGTACTGTTCGAGTAAGTTAAGTAGGTTTTAAAGCCGAAAATAGGTGAAATATGTGGACAAAGTACATGAACAAACAGACAACGCCTCAGTGAGGTGTGCTTACTTGCAGTGCAAAAGGATCTGAAACTGCAAACGCTTGTCGAATCTTTCATTCATTTAAACATCAAAAGCATCAATGATTTATTAATGCTGCCTTTATCGGTCTTCAACTTCACGCTTCTTCTTCACTCCTTATTATCGTTTTTATTTATGGTCGTTCAAATTTCTCACCTCTATGCAGATTTCCTTCGATTTAAATTAAACGCACGAGTTGGCAAGTCTCCTATTTTTCTTCATTCGAATAAAAAAATGGGGAATTCTTTAAACGTACCTCGAAGAATCGACAAAGTGAAAGTTGCCGAATATTTGGACAACTTCGACTGAGGTCGTAAAGCGTTGTGCCAGGATCGATTAGATTCGGAAGAAAATCGAGCTCAAGAACGGCCAACGAATCACCCAAATAATGAGCAATATCATATAGTGCCTGATCACATAGTCCTGCAATATGCAACAATGAAAACTAAAAAACATTCTGTCAATAGGTGTTTATAAATAACGATATCAATTTTTTTTCAACCAATAAAGAAATACTTAAAAAACAAATATTTCTTCTCCAACCGTTCAAAAAAAAATCCCTTGTTTCCACTCTCACCGACAACAAGATTCCTATTTTGAATTGAGCTGAACTGGATTGGAAAATTTCAAAGAGAATCTTGGGTTGACCAAATGAAAAAATCATTGCAAAGTGGTTTTCGTGATGAAGAAAGTTGAAGATAACTCACCAGTGCAATGATTCAAGTAAAGGCATTTGATATTGCGATTATTACGCACCAAATGATGAATCCCTTCACTCGTCACCTATAATATGTCATTCTGAACGATGTTCTAAAACCTCACAAGCTTCGGAGTCTGTAGGACTCCGTCAACACAAATAAATATTCAAAGAAGACAGACAAACGTTTCAAATCGCACTGCTCTTCATATCATTACCGATACCGAGTTAACTCCGCTCCTATACGGAGGATCATTACAACAGTAAATATGCTGCAAACTAGTACAGAAATACGAGATTTCATGAAAACTAATGTTGTGTAATGTAATATTTACAGTAACTTGAAACGCTGAAACTCACTAATATAGGAAGTAATGAGGAAGTGGGATGATATCCACTCATTATGTATATAATTGAGATATGGCATAATACATCCAATCATTTCAGCTAGCTTAATTCGATCATTGTTCAAGATATTTAGCGGTACGTTCAACAATCACTCAACAACTCCCCGGCCACTAGTCTCAGACACACAGGCGATCACTGATCACCGGATCACTGACCGAGTACATCAGGAACGTCAGAATGACCTCTTAACTGCGTCACTGTCTGCTGCAGGAGCACGTGAAGAGATGATAGACTCGCATCACCTTGCCAAATGCTACGAATCTAGATAATGTAGCAAGACAAGGTTAAGAGATAAAAGAAGATGATAAACGCAAACCTTAAAACAAGAGCTGAGATCGACTGTATGCAAGCGTTCCGAATTAACAAGGCTTAATCCACTTGACGTGAGATTACCCGATGCCCTCAATTCGAGCTTCCCTAAGACTCTCTGTCCGTTGGTTATGTTTAATATTCCCTCAAAAATTGCAACACATAAATGGAAATATTTAATAAAATGCTGCACAAGAAGTAAGAGGAAAAATGTGAAAATTTATAAAAGTAGGAAACCATACGAATAATAAAAAAATTAAATCCAGAAGTGCGAAAAAGTGCCGTAGAAAAAGAAAAGGAAGAAAATTTTCTCAGAAAAGCACGTATTAAATCCTGTAAATGAGCTGAGGTAGGCACTCTTGTCTCTATGAGCTGATTCATCGCAATTTTATTCAAAACAGCTACTGAGCGTCTATCAATCACTCATTGCTTACTTCACTTTCACCACTTTATCTCATTTGCACGCAATTTTTCTCTATACTGTAAATGCTCATTGAGTGGAAAGAAACGAGGACATACCTGATCGGTAACATTAGGACAGTCAATAATTGTGATCACCTCAAGTGCCGGATTATGCATTGCAATTGCAGCTAACATATCATCCGTTAGCTGTTCGCTGAGAAAAAAATATAAACTCGTTAGGTTGGCTTCAAATGGCTGCGATGAAACCAGCCGCAAGCAATCTGCCATAAACAACTGCAATACAGCCAATCATCAGTTAGTTGCTCTTACCATTACTCAACTAAATGTTGAAACTCTCGAAAATTCTAACGTGCCATATCCAAGGGGTTCATGATGTCTTACACGAGAGGGTGCCTCACATGATCACCGATGCTTCGAATGAACACATACTCCTTTGGCAGTTTGTTAGCATGTTGGGCAAGTTATCATTAATCCATTACGGACTTGATACGCTATCAAATAGTTGTCGGACCATTCGATGCGAACATACTCAGCTTCAAATGTAATTCCTTTTAAGCAAGATGACGAAATTCAACGATCGCAGTGGTTACCTGCATAGTAGCGCATGGTTAATTACAAAGCGTTCCTCTAAGCTGCCGCCATAAAACGACCTCTATGACGTGTTTTCCTTTTAAACTATTCAGAAAGATTAGCCCTGTGGGGGGTTATTATGTAAGTGCAAACGCAAGAAGAATTGAAGTATTGAAAAAAAGGGAATATTTTGCTGCTAAAAAGTGATTTTTGCCGTTTTTTTGGCGTTTTTTGCAAAAAGTGCACTAGGGCAGTGTTATGACCGTTTCCATTTATATATGCGTTCGCATAAGTGTGTCTGTCTGTCTATCTGTGTGATGGATGGCAGAGCGCGATCTTTCTGTTTGATCTCAAATAATTCAATAAAAGTTGCCAGAAATATAAATTCAACAGCACATTGAATGCCAGCTAAGTATGAATTACTTAAAGATATTTACAGCTGGTTGGTTGCATTGTAAAGATGCATAACTTAGGGGAGATTAGCTCACCGCATTCTTGGTATTGATGCAATTCGTACTTTCAGAAGATGGCACTTCAGAAAGACTACAGCATGCTGACACTCACAGCATCAGTTCTCATATACTGCATCCCCATGGCAAAAAGCATTCATCATAAGGTTTTTTTTTACCTCGGTTTTTTCTACAATACGAATGACAAGCGATGACACCAGGGAGGTTCATTGTCCCCTCACCTCATCTCGTGTTTCACAGAATATGCTTCAACTTCCTCTTACATGCATTTTTCCATTTAAATCCAGTATGATTTCTCGAAAAAATCTCTATATTCGAGAATAGAAGAAACAGAATTTATAATCGACAACAGATCGATTCAAAAATAGATTTTTTCTGTTATATCGTTGTGGCTTGCGCTATATTCGTTGGCAAATTTCCCATGTGCTATGGGCTTCTTTTACGTAACGTTGGTAAGCCTGCTATATTCAGCGAGTTTTATGAAGCGTTGTAAAGATTAAAAAAGATCAATTAAAAATTCGCTTCAAAAATGCAACACAGTGCATCAGCAAACAATCATATAGAAGTATTTCAGTGAAGCGATATTGCCGCAAAAGTGGAACTTTGGATTACAACTCCGACCATAAAATTTTTTTGTATTTTAACGACGATATTGACTTATTCCTCTCCATTGAAAAAGAAGTTGGAAAACATTAATGCCCAAACAACTAATGTTCAAACTTAGTGCAAAATGCTATATGCTAATTTCGTTCATTCAATGAGTGTATTTTGAAAATTTTATAATTTTTAACTTTGTAGAAAAATTTTTAACTTATAATTTCACCTGATCATGGGAGCTGAAGAATTCGAGCAATCTTTGCTTGCAAACGCTTGGTAAACATGCCAACCGCTCGTCGACTCGATTTTGACAAACAACCGATAGGCAAATATTAAACAACGATTTAATCATCCTTAAGAAAACGATTGAGAACTGTGGTTTGATATTAGAGGATGAAATTGCTCTCAATTAGATGGAGAAGCTGAATTCAATGAAGCTTCAAATACATTTTTGCACATGCTCTGACCATAATACAGCGAAGAACTAATCAATGCAAAGTTATTCGCAGAACAGTAGTGGCCTCGGGTCTCATCATGCCAATATTCCGCTAAACGAACAACTTCCCTCTGTAGGAGAATGCAGACGAGATAACCGCCTGGATGAGGGGCGCACAACGCGATACGAAAGGGTCGAACAGATCAGCTTTACACTCAGCACTTGTTAGCGTTGCTACTCTCTCGCTCTGTTCGAACCTTTAGAGTTGGCCGCACGAGTGCTAGAGCAGTTGCTATCGTACAAAAGAAGCTGAAAAGAAGCTCGAAGGTTGTGCTAGAAAACGAAAAAGTAGAATAAGTGACATGGTGGTAGATGTAGAATAGTTGAAGAAAGGCCGAAGTATCAACAAGAGACGAAGAAAACCAGCGTTTGAAACTAGCGTTGATCCAAACAATGCAAAATTTTAGTGGAACGACTAGATAAGGAGAATAGCTTGTAAAACAAATTGTAAAGAAAGAGTTGTGCTGAAGAAATATTCCTGAAAGTTGTAAAAAGCATCTAGGAAAACAAAAACTCAAGTTGTTTTACTAAATAATATGATAAAGGACTAAAAATAGACAAAAGATTTGCACTATTGCACTGTAAGCAAACGAGAGTCGATGGTTTAACATGACGACGAAGTTGCCTGCCTTCATTTCTCTAAAATAACTAAGGTGGTAGCCTACATTAATCAAACCATCCAACCTCCAAAGGTTAAATATGCTATGCTAACCAAAAACTCCCCACCCTATCCCACTCCCGGGTTTCTGCATCCCTTTCTTGTTTGCATTGTTAGTAACCAACGAATAAATTTTTGCATTATTTAGTAATTATGCAGTAATCTCTTCGCACAGTCCACCTTTCAAGAAGTGATCGACTGTACACATGTCAGGCAACAAGCGGAATGACATCTGATTTGGCATTTTCGTGGAGCAGACTGGCACAGTGTCAATAAGGTCAGCGTTTGCTATGCGTTAACGCATGTAGCACGATGGAAGCTGTGTGCTCGACTTACGTCAATGGGATAACCGGAAAGAAATGCTAGTCGCGTCAAGTAGTGCGTTTTTCTATGAAAGAAACTTTAGAAGAAGAGTGAAACGTGCCGACTGAACCAATCCGTTTTGCTTCGAATGCGGATCGGGCGTGAACAAAAAGGGTCCACTTTATTTAATGTTGTCAAATAAACGGGCATTCTCCCTTTAAACTCGACATAATTTACTCATATTTTTCGGTGTGAATTTTTTCTCTCCATTCATTGTTCATATTTTTCACTCGTAAATTTCGGGTATTGAAGAATTCCAAATATGTCGACGCGAAATGAAATAAATTGTCAAAGGTGCCAAAAATTCGTTGCTTCAGAAGATTATTCAGGTTGACCTCAAAGACTTTAACCATCATGTCCACATAAATGTTACTACTAAACTTTGCATTCTGCATTTGCTGGGCATCCTCAAACTGAGATACCCTAAAAAAAATCTCCGAATTACGAATTTGCAAGTTGTAGGCGTTGTGGTGGATGAGACTGACTGATATGTTTTTCGAACACTTTTTTGCTCAGCATACTACTGCCCTCACCTTAAAAAGTATTTTAGTACAGTTTGATTCAGATGTGTGATTCCTTCACTGCATGAAATTTTGTCACTGATTGTCAAGAAACTGAGATGAATCTAATAAGCCTGTTCTCAGCATATCACATAATAGGTGGTGGCTATCTCTGGACCAGGGTTTGTACAGAAACCTCATTCACAAGCGTTTCTGAGGTGGTAGGCGTACATGAGAGCTCCACGAAATTTGCCGTCTTCAGAGGACAGAAGGGCGGAGGGAGGAGCTGAACTGCCTTTGCCTAACGGCTGACTGACGGTTATGGTGGAGGAAAAAGTGGCCGAAAACAAGCCATACCTCTATATGATTGTTCCGCCTGAGGCAATGACAAACTAGTTAAATTTTACTCCATTTGCTTCAAGTCCTGCGTATTGTCCTTCGAAATGGAAGTGATAGTGTATGTTAGCAATAGCAGATTGAGTGGTTTTGTGCGTTGTCTTCACAAAACTTCATCATTCGTGGACCTTCTAATTCCCCACTTTCATATGTGCACATATTTGCATGTGTCTGTCCCCCTTTTTGTTTGTAAAGGTTGCCTTGAATTCATTTCTTGGACTACTGTAGCAAGTGAGTGATCAGTGCATTTGCCTCGAAGAGGTGTCTTCTCCAGGACATATTTCTGTATGGCCAACTGTGAGCCTTTCCTAAAAAGCGGAAGAGAGCTGATGTGAACGGTTAGAACATTCGAATTGTCACCGTGGCATCATTCACGAGCCAAATGAAACCAAAGTCAGGATATATGCACTCACCGTGGATCGGCGTTTCCACAATCCCTCCCACAACTCTTGGCTACGAACAAAACGAAAAAAGGGAGTTATAAATCACTATATTGGTAGAGTTGGACCACCGCAGAATAGAGGAAATAAATCCTAGCCCCTCCTCTATCCCAAGATTTTTATTGATTATTTTCCGATCACTTCAGTCGATAGTATTTTTTCACAAACTTAACTCACATCTTTCCAGTGTTCGTCGCTCGCAGTGTGTAACTTAATGGATGTTCTGCACTCATTCGCAAGTGCAGTTGTGCGCGAAGAAATAGTATAGTCATACTGAGGTTTCTTCCAGTGATTCCTATGAATTCGCGGTAATCCGTCAACAAAACACAACGATTTATGTTAATGAAGTACGCTTTTTGAATTCCCTTCATATTCACACCAAAATTTATGCAAAAATATAGGGCAATCCTTCCACTCTTCACAAGAACTACATGCAAAACCCAAAAATCTATAAAGAACTAGCGAACGCTTTAAAATGCAACGAAGTTTTTTTTCAGTTATTTTTGTGGTTTCTGATAATTCATCAACAAAATACAGCGATCTAGGCGAACAATTTGCATTTTCTGGACTTCTTGCACGCTTATTTTGAAGACCAACAACCAATAAGTTTCTTCTAGTCTTATCGCCTTCAAAAAGGTCGTTCGGAATCAATATAGCAATTATTATAAAGCAGTTTCCGAGCATTGCTTCTCAACACAATGATGCCAACATTTAAAGCTCGATCTCTTTGGAGGCGGCCACGAATACTGCTCCAATCATCGTTTGCGTAAACGCAATTGCCAATATGCTCAAGTTCTTTTTGCCCTGAAAATAACGCAAAATATTGCATGACCAGCAAAAAATTATAGAATTGTGAGTGGCATTCTACGTACGTATGTCGAAAACGCAGTCACTGCCTTCGTACAATGTTTTCTCACTAACCATTAGAGAGGTCTATTTGTCGTGCATTATGGAAAATTGCGAAAGCTTTCTGCACATAGCTAGATGCTTATTGAAGAAAAAAAAACCCTGTGAACACATGTACTAAATAAGTCTTCCACATGACTGTCATGAATTGTAGCCATAAATATGTGGATTTACGACTTGGGCATTTGCCAACTGACATTTTAGAGAAAAAAAATTCCTTCATGTTATTTTTACACGATCAATGCGCCAAATTTTCGTCATAGCATTTGCATGCTACCGCAACATATTGTTCTCAAAACCACAATGCATACATACGAGCATAAGAAAAGGTTTCATACGAAGTGGCTGATAAGGGGCAAACGTTGATTAGGGAAAATGGACAAAGTTTCCGTAACATGCGACTATCGTGTGCATGTGTTGAAAATTTCAGAACTTCACAAAACGCTAAGCACAAATGGTAGAGGAGAAATATACTTCAGTGTTTCAATGTCGCTCATACAAAACGAGTACGTGTTTACATCGAAAACCGAAAAAAAAATGCAGTTTTATGCTCTGATTAAATGCTCTAAATGACTTGGCAGTTTTATGCTCTGAATTTTTGGATGGCTTTAAAAATTCTGAATATCCTGGTTTTTTAGTTTATTTCATCAGAGTTGGAGAGTAAGCGGGCCAAAAATTTAACTAAGCCATGTCGGTTAATCACTGCTCATTCAAACTGCGGGTTTCAACTGCCGAGGCACTTCATATGTGAGCTCTTGGCGAATTTAGTAACAGCTGGCGATGTCAGGGGATGTGCAGGTTGCAGCTTTCCTGTAGTTAAAGGCCATGAAGAGAAGCTTGTGGCCACTCTTGATATCTGGTAGCTGCTTCTGGTGGCCCTAGCGTTGCCTTCACTTTTGAAGACTATTGGAAAATTGTTGTTCGAGAATTCACGCGCTCAACAAAGATGAAAAAGTTCTAATAAATTTGCGGTCTGCAGAGAGGAAGGTAAAATTCGCAAAGATTTAGCGGCAGCCTACAGTTTAGAGTAAGCTTTTCTTTCTCACGAACTGCGGCTAGCTGCGTTCTGAAACTGATTTGCGGGCAAACCACCTTTCGTGCCTCTAACTATGCCGGAAGCGAGTTTGCCTAAGAGGAAGGGAGGGGAGAGGGATCGACGTGGGATCGACAAACTAATTAAATGGTTGCTATGAATGAATCGGTAGCCAAAAACAAATTCTTGCAGGGTCACTAACTTTTAACGTGTCCTCTAATCGTTTCTCGGTTCTGGATATCACTGACATATTTGCAAAAAAAAAAAAAAAAATTGAAAAGAGATTAACGACAAGTGAACCGTGATCTCCTTGAAGTAGAATACGCTCCATAGCGAGACAATGCATCCGGGAACTGTACAAACAAGTGGGAACGCAATTGTCTGGCTGATGTTCTCGTTGGCGATGAACAGAAACGCCATTGCAGCGCCCCAGAATGCACCTGTGAGCGCCGCTGGAAGAGCCAGCTGCGGTGTCACAAACGGCTTATTGCGTCTGGAAAAGAAAACATATGCGAGGTAACTTTTGTATACCACTGTTCGCACCTCGTATGCGATACACTTTTGAACAAACCACACTACTTTTACAATTTCCGATAGCATACGCGGCAACTAGTCAGCTGCAGAAATTTGCGGCAATAACGTAGAAATCATAAGGGAAGGGAATGTGAGCGGTTGGGAAGGGAATTTCCTTTCACAAATTCTAACATGAGCAATAAGGAGAACTCTCTTTCACAAAACTTTTTAAGTACAAATTGCATAAGTTCTGGAACAGGGATGTCATCGTACCGAGGGTAGCGTATTCTTGCTTCTGCCAAGTACAGTAAGTACAGTGCTTTCTTTATGCAGAAGCGAAGGTGAAGAAATCGTTTGTATTCAAAACGGTGGATATAGAAGGCAAAATGCACTCAAAGAAGAAAACTTTCACACAAAAGAAGTTTTTATATAGGTGTATCACGGATTTATTTATCCTGGCAAAGACCCATTTTGCGTTGGCGATGGATCTCTCAAGACCTATTCTTGGGCTTGAAGAAATTTTCCGAACATCAATGCGCAGACGGCTAATCGAAGTTATCTGAAAATCTTGAAGAGCAACGCGGAACAAAACCAAGATTCTTGAAGAATACAGGTGAACAACGCGGGGATTGAGAATCGTTGATATACTCAGTGGCAGCTGGCTCAAGCGTGAACACTGTGTGCGCTTTGAAAAAATTAATTGTGATTGCTAGGAATGTTTCAATTCTCAAATTGAAACTTCATAGATAACCTGCACCATTCCTGTTAATGGGCAGCTATACGTAGATTTCATCTGCGTTCCGATTTTTCCTTTCCTTTCGATTTCTTTTTACATATTTCTATATCACCATCAGTGATTTTCCTCTTTCTCGCTTGGGTTAGAATTAACCTTTTGCGGAAAGCATTTTGAAAACCTCTAAATTTATGGGAACTTTTTCCTCTTCAAATTTCGTAAAAGAGGTGGAGACGATAAATACGCATGTATGATGCGAACGAGTTTTCGCATGCGAAATTTCTTCGGCGAAAAATGTGCAAATAGAGCTACTTTAAAACTCACTTCAAAATTGCGTAAACCAAAAAGATCGATGTTGCAGTCATCAGAATGCCGATAAAATGCGAGAAAACGTAGACAAGACTACGGTGCGGTGCGTTATCGAAGTCTTCTCGATGATCCTTAAAGACGTTTCAGTAATAAATATGAAATAATGACAAAACGTTAGAGTATAAGCATTATTGTTATATTGCGTTATATTTTAAAGTATTTCTTATTTTTTCGAAAGTGCATATTGTTTTCATCAATTTTTTGTGACCACTGCAATGACCACTGTAACATTACGCTCAATTAGCGACGCATACACGCCTACGATCATATGTCAGCTACATATATTAACGGTCAGTAATAGGTATTTATTCACGATCATCTGCCAGCGATATCAGCCAATGGTCACTCTATGAGATTTTCTAACAGCCATAAGCTTTTGAAATTAGAGAGCATTTTTGTTTATCAGTGGTACTATCTTCCGGGAAATTTTCTAAATCTTTCTGGCAGCCACTGTTTAAGCAGTCTTGAAAATTAATGAAGCATGCATCGATATTCTTTAACACTGAACTTTCAAGACTGTTGTTAAAGTACCTGAATATATATAACAGGTGTGCACATCTGGCTGTACATGAGTCCACAGAATAGAGCAACAGCAATCGCACTGTAAACTTTTCCTGTTAATGCGTTTTATCATTAGTGCTATCATTGGTTGCTAGTCTCGTTATTTGCCAGTCAACTGCTCAAGAGATTCTTAACTAAGAGTTTTGTTGAGAAAAAGTATTCTAAATAAAAAATAAACTTCGAGGATGTCAAATCATTTGCATCTGAGGCAAAGAGAACAACAAATCCGAAATTACAATATCCAATGGTAAAGCCAATTTTGTCGCTTGTTTTTCACGAAAAGATCGCTTTATTAATGGGCAGAATAACATTCTGAAGTAATTTCTAAAAGACTATATAAAAGTAAACAAATTATCGATGAATAAACGAAGCGAAAAATGCAATCATACCATCCCCTTCGAAGAGCTTTCTTCCATCGTGGCTGCTCTTTGTTCACCTCAATGCTGAAGCTATCGAACTTCTGAAATTAAAAAAAAATCGTTTCATGCCTGTGATTAGCCTCAAAACGACTTCATATTTCACGCCGATGCATTTGTTTATTAATCTTACGTGAAAGAAAAAGAAACACCCGATGACGCCAAAATGCCATAGTGAATAAGAACGGCTTTCATCAGAATGTGAATGAGACTGATAAGATAAGACATACATTTCTAAACTGAGTAATTCTGCGAATTCGCGGTCAAAATCATCTTTGAACTGCATTCGACCAGAAACAAAACTTGTAATATTCATAGCAATTTAAACGTAGAGGAATGGATCCAAAGGAACATCTTATAGAATCAGAATCAACTATCGCACGATCAAATGCATACGGACCCATAGAGCGATTGTTCATAAAAGCACAATCATTAATGGGGATATCAATGGCATAAATATGACCGCAGTGTTAATTTGTCAACACCTACTATCGTTTGTTGCAGCAACACATTTAACTACTCAATTTTTCGACTTTCATTTCAGCTTTAGCCCTAAGAACCTCATATTTTGAATCTCATCTCTGCGAATTAGCAGAACTCCCCCCTCCCCTAAGCACCGCAACAGGATTCCAAATTCCAGTGGAACCAAAGAAGAGAACTTTTCGACGTCTGTTTCGCACTCTAACAATCAACCAAATAGAAGCAAATTGGAAAGAAATGAGGTCAAATGCTGTATCCTCGGTCAATAGGAGACCGAAATGCTCTAGTATTTTTTTGCTGATGAGAACTTAGTAAATACCACCGACAAAGAGGGATGGAAAAAAATTTTTTGTGGCGATTGATTAATGCACATGGATGACACAATAGCTAACTGAAAAGATGTGGGAAAGTGAGTGCCCACCTCATATGAATGTTAACTTTAAAAAATACGAAAGATAAAAGAATAATCATGGCCGAAGATTGAACGTTAATTAAATACCGCAGAAAGTTGCAAACAGCTTCGATAAAAGAAATAACTCTCATGAAAGGGCATACCACAATGTGAATGATAAGCTTGTTCTGGTCGAATACTTGCATTTGCGACTTCTCTGGATTGCTCGGTGTACTTCTTACGAAGAAGCAGATGAATCCACTGAAAAATTTCTTTATTCTTCTCGATTCATGGCTCATTGAAAGGGAAAGGTTATGACTGTTTCAGTGACAGCGCTACGGAATTAGGCTGCATCGAACCTAACTGCAAATAAAATTTTCTGATTGTGTTTTCGGTGAATTTCCACAAAATTTTATATCCTCTTCATCGTAAAATATAATTGAAACGATTGAGTTCTATTAATTCTGCAGAAAAACTCTGTTATCAATGAAAATTTCAACTTTTCCCTACATATTCCATTAGCTATAAGGTGCAATAACTCCTTAGAGGGAGAACGCTTACAATAATGTCGCCATAGAAGTGTTGTGAATTTATCACCGCTTAAATGCAAAAATTTATAAATTGACCGCTGCAAGGCGACGTCAAAAACTAATCGTGTTGTCGAACCGACCTTTCTTTACCATTACAAAGTAGAGCATCAGTATATTTAATAAACTTCAAGTGCACTTCCGTATTACATTAGTTTCCTTGTAGACAAACTCGAGTATTTCAGCAAATCTTTAAATAGCATATTTCACATGAAAAATTAGTCCTAAACGTGAAGTTTAACTTGCGGCAGAGATACAATGCTGAATGACTAGTACATGACGTCACACTTCAATATTGGATAGTTAAGAAATACCCGAGATCATGAACTCCATCGCTTCTTTTTACTCATTGTATTTGCTCACTTTTTACCGTCAGGTTTCGGTGAACATGTATGAAGGTTTCACTCCTTATCTTATTTGATAATGGTTTCAAATTTTGTTTCAAACTGACCCAGCTATAACAAACGCCAGTCCAATATAGTTGAGAACATCGCTCTTTGGTGGTGCAGGTTTCAAACCAAATAAACCAAAACGAGATGTGGCCCATCCCATAACGCAGGAGGTGCTATTCCAGATCAGAATCGACAGAGCCATACCCATCTCGTTGAACAAGGTGATCGCAAATGAATTACCTGTAAGCTTTTAGAGGGAAGGATCTGTTAGTTGCTGAAAGCTGAAGGTAGAAATAACATGAAAAAAAGAAAAGTTCAAGAGTTACTTAACTGCAGACACCAAATTTTTTTAAATCCAATATCTGAAGAGAGAACGCGAAACGATCAAATGTGTTAACTTATTTTTGAAATTCGCTTTCTGTATGGATGTTGGATCTATCGATGTACATTGAACCGCGAAAGGTTTAATGTCTATTCGCTGGGTGCTTTACGCTGATTCTGATTTTTTTTTTACTGTTATTAGCACTATCTTTTCTTTTATCTATTCTTGTCTTCGCATTCATATTTCTTCTGTATATTTTGCCAGGATTGGGGCGTTGAACTAAATTAACCAAATGTTGCTTAGAATGCTCTCGCAACTCCTCTTTTTTCCACTGCGATGAAATTCAAGGCAGGAAAAGCCGAAGCAATTCTCTTTGCATAGAACAAAAGTCCCTCAAAAAAATTTTTTTCGGAAATTTAAAACGTTCATACGCACTCACTATACGCATATTCCAATTATCCGTTAGAATAAAAACTGTCATTATCGATTTTGCATATTGCCAATTATTTTCGCAAAAAAAGTTGTCATCTTTGCACTTGTAATCGTTATTTTTATCTTTAAGAAGATTTCTTTTGCGAGAATGCTGCGTGTCGGGCAAGAAAGTATGACGATTAAAACAATTGCTCCATCATCGCAATGAATTCATCAAAGATGTGAAGTTATCTTTGAGAGGAGATTAGAAGCATACCAATCGTCCATACTACTCCACCAAGCATTGCGAGCGGATATATCTTTGGAAAGCCTTCAGTAATAAAGACAACAAATCCAACGACTATGATCCCTATTCCCATCATGAATTGCACGAACATACCTGGAAAAAAAATTACCCTCAATTATATGATGTCTTCTCAACAGCTGTGAAGTTGTTCCTAAGTGTATACAACAGCTGTAGAGTCAACAGGTGAGTGCAGTCGAAAGTAACACAATTTAAAATATGATGAAGATAATAAATCCTCATATACATTCGTTTGAAATCAAACCTCATTGTAAAATATACGAGTTCAAATGTTGTGTCGGAAAATATGATAGACGCAATGAAAAGCCAAATGTGACAAATCTTGCAAGGGAATTCACCAAAAACTTATTCTTCTATTTGAGATTATCTCAAATAACTTTTGCTACTTATATGCCCTACACTTTTCTTTAATAGTTGTCGCTTTTCGCTCATCTTTCAGGGTAATATGCACTACCTAAAGGCATTTGGCGATACTTTCAATCGCTTTTATCAACATTGAATGATCCGCTTCATGGAACTTTTTCTTAAGGCTAGGTGCTAACTGGGATTTACGGATTACGTATAAAGGTTTATGTTTTCATATACACTATTCTCATATAGGAGTTTGACCGCCACTCAGCATCCGCAGTTTGGCATTTCATAACACAGATAAATATTCTATCAAATTGCACAACTCGTGTACAAATACAATTTTGCTTCGGTGTAATTCTGCAGTTTTGTGCAGTATCGAGGAATGCTATGAAGATCACTGATCGACCCACTAACAGGTGTTTGAGAAGATGTTTCAACACTGTGGTGCACAAGAGCATTAACCAAGGGAATCATCTCGGCGTCGGGTTATTGAACGATCGTCATATGTGCTTATGTTGCAATACGCCAACGAGATTCACCATCATCGATCAATTCTCAGAGTGCAAAGCTTTATGTTATTGTCTCGTTTATATTGGTAAGTATATGCAAAAACTCTGACCGTCACCAGTTGCATAATGACGTACTGGAATGAACATTGTGCCGAAGAGAAGTACAGACAAGAAGGTTGCAGCCAAGCCGAGTGCATAGTTCCCTTCTTGCTCCATAACCAAGTGAAATTTCCGATGAGGCAGCCTAGTCGTTAAGAACAACGGTTTCACGCTGAAAAGTATTTTTCACGAGAAGAACACATTTTTCGCTTCGGTGCTTATGTGTGTTCAATTCAGCCCACTTAAATTCCGCATTTTAAATCGCAGCTTAGTGTGCCACCCTTTCCCCTCCCCCCTTTTTTCCTCGTTTCTGTTATTTTATTTTTGCTGGCTATCTTTGGCCGATAACTTGCAACACAATAAATGAACTAATGTGCGATTCACTAATTGAAAAGATGATTGGAATCACTTTTCACACATTCGATTTAAAATTTACCTTTCAGTTCACTAGAAATTGCCTTATTTCAGTGAATCGCAATTGGTGAACTTCAGTGACCATCCTTCCCCCGAAGAAAGGATCGAAAATTTTGCGCATCACGTGAATTTGTTCGAAAGAACTGGAATTCTCACTACTTTTGAGCACTCGTTCCGCTTGTGATTGCATCTCGCTTTCTGAAATCCCTAAAATTTGCGCGCTATCTCTCTATCTTTAATCGAGAAGGTGTTATCCTCATCCTTATCAAGGATTGAGACCAATGGAGACAAGAAGAAGGTATTGGCAAATCCGGCAATGCACTTCAACGAAAACATCTCTTCACATATCGATGTAGTAGCGGCCGCGCGTCAATATGATGGGAAGTGATCGAAGATGTTTTTGTTCTTGGGCAAATTTTCAGCAGGTCTTTATCAACACTGTATTCTGTGAAATTCGCCAGTTCAGTACAGCGCTCAATGATGTCACTCTTACCGTATCGCAGTAACGATAAACTGGGTCGCTACTGTCTTGAAACCATCTCAGTATAAGTGTTTTTGACTGGTAATAATGAATCAGAAGATGCCTGGTAGTGGTTGCTTTCCGAAGCTTGCTGTCGCGCTTCCGGTTCCAAAAGTCGGCGTCCGATGGAAATTTTCCAAAGGGCAACGACCAGTACCAAAGTAGAAGCTGAACTTCGTCCACTCCCCAACAAACGTGAAATAAAGCGTTGGTAGCAAGCCTCAAATTCAGAAAGAATAGGAGCGCATATGCTGAACACCCTTCACTCAGCGACATTAACAAGTCACGAAAAAAAACCAAGAAAAGCTTGCGTTTCATCGAAAATTTTCCGTTACTCCGACTGTAAGTCACCTGTTGGAAATTGCAAAACTTCCGGCTAATCTCTTTCCTTCAGGTGAAGAGGCAGGAAGAGGAGAAGGGGAAGTTATCCATATTTGATTAGCATCATAATTCTAACCAACACACGGCACATATATTCTTATCTTTAAGGAACTGGTTTTGATATTTATACACGTCTAACTTGCAAGTCAAATAGGTGTTCAATATTCCAAAACGAGCTGGCAATTTATCTCACCTACAGTATGCCAGCTTTGGAATACTGTGGAATAGCGTGCACTCATGGTCGAAGCTATACAACGTACGGTTGGAAAGCACGGACAGCCTATCGAATGGACAAACAACTACCCAACGAACAACAAACAAATAGCACCAAAAAGAGGAAGAATAAAACAAACCACTTACAAAATAATGATGCACTCTTCCTTACACTTTCCACCTGTCTAAAGTAATGCATTTGGCACTATATACATCCGATCTATTCGAAAACCGCAACATAAATTCCCTTTCATTTATTCGCTGCACATCTTTGAAAGAAGCATGGCATCTCAGGTGTTTAGCCACCAATGACATGCCCGCCTGTATAAAAGCTTCAATTTGCTACTGTATATGCGCAACTTTTCGTGAGCTCACCTACAAATAAACCATTTGCAGTTGCATGGGAAAGGAAAGAAAGATGCACTCAAAAACAACCTTGATACGGCGGTGGAAAATCCCAAATTCAGAAACATGGTCAATGCTTGAAAATTAATTCCGGTCTAGCCAAATGCCATAATGAAGAGGGCAGAAAATAGCCAAAATAAGGCGCCTCTTTCAGCGTGTGAAGTAGCAGCAACTTTCCTGGTCACTGAGAGATAAATGCGTGGAAAAAGAATACTATTATATTCCATTTTCAAAGTGCTGTTTTTCGCATGCCACTTTTTAATTCGGATGAGAAGTTAATTTAGCACACTGGTTTCTTCAGCGAGGGATCGTTTATTAGCAACATGGACAGCAATAAGTGGATAAATGAAAGGCAGCAGAAAATTGAGCGACAATAAACGAAAGGCAATAAACTTCCAAGTATGCCTCTTGATAAGTTTTTCATTTACTGCTCCTAATCTCTATTATTTTTGTTCCGTTTTCTATCGCTCTTAATTCTAGATCGATTGAAACCACTAATCTGCTAAGGTGTCGGTGAGAGAGGGAAATCTGCTAAGGTGTCCTCATCACTTCACGCTCAATAAGCTTTGCTTATTAGAAAACTCATAGCGAGAATAAATGATTGCATTAAAGCAAAAATAATGTAACTGTTATATGGCAACCAAAGAAGATGAAGACTGAGAATTGCCGAAAAGGTGTATTGTATATCTGCAATTTTTTAAAGCATTTTTGCTCACATATGAAAAGCAGACAACGGCTTTGCATAATGAAGAACGATAGTCGATACAATAGCAGCGCCGCACTTCCACAATATTCTCGAATGCGCATACGTTTACAATGCAACCACAAAATGATGCAGATTGAGTGTGACTTCGTTTGTGCCATCGAAATCTCTTGTTGTGTGGAATGATGCAAATAAACACCGATCACATTCGAAACAGTATCGGAATCCCTCTCAAATACACAAATAATCTAAATCGTTGAAATGAATTGCTCCATAGCTAACAAACCAATTCAAACAAATTCAGAAAACTGTTGATGCAATCCTAGAGTGACATTAATCAATGATCCCATTCAACGGCTCCAAAATGGTAAATAACCGTAGGGGTTAGAGGAAGACAAGTAACACTCATAACAAAGCACAATTACATCAACTCTTTAAAATGTGCATAGTCATTGATACCAAATCTTATTCCATCATACACTTCAATGTCCAAATATATCGGTGAGTGTGCAAATTTTGTCAATTCCACGTCATATAAGAAACCGATCTTATAGAAAAGTTCTTTTTATCTCAGCTTATGAATAGTTCAGATAGAGTTTTTAATGCTCTTCAAAATGTTTTTAAACTCGACTTTCAAACTGTTGGGTATGGCACCGAAAAGCCAACCCAAGACGTTTACTTGTGATCTAATACTGTAGTGATCATATTTGCTCATATAGTCGACTCTCTTTTGTTGTTCTTCACATAATATCATTTGGCCCAGATAAGTCGGCTTTGACCTGTTTGTATGTCTTTGGCCTTTGGTTCGACTCGTATTTGTGGGTCGTTCTACTCCCCCATAAACTGCTTCCTCTGTCCTACCCTCTGTATACACTCGGTCTCCTCCATATCGCCACTACCAGTCACAACACAAACCTTATCTTGTTACGATATATTTTCAAATCTATTACAACGATTTCATTACTGTATCACCAGGATCGCTACGCTCGGTGAGAACGCGCGCGGTCTCATTGTCTATTGTGCGCGTGCGCTTGGGGTCAAGTCCACTCGGCACGTGCATGACATACTCTTTCAGATTCTCTAACTTTGCATCATCTGAGTTTGGCATATAGTCGTTGCATTTTCTTGATGTAAATGTTGACCCCTAAATAGTGCCTATATAATCATAGATCTTGGCAGACATAAGCCACGTAGGTCGGAAGCATTTAATCAATGCTGTAAGCACTGCTCAGTTACCGTGCAGTTGACCTTGTTCTGGTGAGGGCCATAATTTATCGCTAGATTGCATTAAGAAAAAAAAAATCTAACCTACGGTTTGTTTGTGGCTCTGAAAAGGGCTGTAGGATTTAAGACTGGACGTAATCACTCGATTGCGCAAAGGTTCGTAATTTAGATATGCGTCGTTTGCGTATTTTCATGGTTGTCGCGACCATCGTTGTTAAAGGAAGTGCCAAACAGTTGGTGTGTTGATAGTAATGAGTTACCTCGAGTCAGATTTCTGTGATGCTCGGGGCTTTCTCCTCACTGTTCTTTTTTTGTTCTATTTTTTATTCATGCATATATATCAGTGCTCTGTGCGAACGTTTTTGTGCATTATTGGCTTAAGCTAGTGAATAAATCGCTCCTCTTTTTGTTTTAATTAGACGTATGGAATGATTGCCAGAATCGTCAGGCATAGGCCTGTGCGTGTAAAAATGAATGCGGAAAAGGTTTTGTCCTTTTATATTATACGTGAAGGTGCATATCTCTGTGCCGCAGGGATGCACTCAGATAAGGGTCAATTTCTGCCAATCTTATAAATTTGGGAGGCAAAAGTTTTCGAAATACCGATGCACCATTAGGATTTTCAGATTGGGCTAGGTCTGAGGGATCTAAAACTGAGTTTGCTTTCGATATCGGATGCCTCACTTGAATGGGGGAGAGAGGGGGAAGGTACGACTGTTCCATGGCACTTCTACGCTTCTGTCAGAAATACAACTCCAGATCTCTAAAAGATTTTAAAAAAAAATTTCACTTAGATGAATGAATTTTTTCCCGAAAACTACGGCGATTGTAAACGCGAAGTGTGTAATAATGCGTCAGGAGATGATGCGAATTACTGATAATTCTTCGATTTGCGATAGATACTTCAAGGTGGGATATGGCCGTCGATGAGAATGAAGCAGAAGCTAGTCCAACAAGCAGAACGTACTGCTATCAACTGCATTGCATCGTAAACATTGAGCCGACAAACACGGCACAGCGTATGTCATGCGTGCAGTGCAAAAACGCAGTGGTAACGATAGGAAGAAATGTACGCAGGTAAGTTTTTGACATTTTCACCTGTTGCACTCATCTCCGAAATGCTCACTAGCTGCCTTTAGTGTTTTGTAAGTGGATGATTTAGCCTTATCTCAAATAGAGGTAAAAGGGTTAGAGGTACGACGATTGAATCTGTAGCTCGACTTTTGAGTTTTCTTGTTCAGGTGTTAGGTTTTTGCGACGTTAACTTTGATGTCGTAATCGTTCATGTCACTTTCGAATTGATGAATAATGCGGATTAGCGAAATCTCTTCTTATTGATGGGGAGTGCTTTTCAATTTTAGGGTTATATAGTAAAAGGTTAATCGCTGTTGTTTATATATCGGAGCATATGTTCACTGGTAAGTTTTTATAAGTAGTATTAAGAGTGGAGCATAATGCATGTAAGTGCATTGGACATACATCTCACACTCTGTCAATTCCACTTCACCAGACTCCGTTATTGACTTAGCAGATAAACTTTTTAAAGTCATTTTCAACTTTTTTAAATCGTCCATTTGAATTGCAAAATGTTCAGATATTCCACATGAGATCTCACTTCTTGATGGTTGGAACATACATAGGCAATTTCCTCTTCTATTCATTCCCGCTAATTCCGGAGATAAGGTGATCGGAGTCAGATCTGCCAACAAATTGTACACGAAAGAATGCTATATGTAAAGGTGAGAGGGAGACGAGTGATGAAGGGAAAAGTTTTGTGCAAATGACGATAGAAGAGAAAGGCTAATCACATATATATGTTCGTTCATCTTCTTGTATACTAAAAACGATCTTATCCATCAGTGCTGCCATGGATTACTTTGGGTTGAGGGGAACTTGCCATCACGCCGTTCAAGATCTTCGTCCTTCTCACCTCTCACCTTCCTTTTTATCCCTTCCATCCCCAACGGATGAGTTTCCATCTCTAAAGTATTCTGTGCTTGTGCTTGTCATAGCATGTTTAGTGGCCTTGTCTAAAAACATCTGAAGTGCTTCAAATTCTGATGTTAGACTTGCCTTGAAAGTCGGTTGCTGGGAGGTATCGGTCTTCTTTATCTAACAGAATACAGCTTTTATTGCCCTATGCCGTTGTTCAGACTGACATCGAACTTAAGAAAAAGCAGTAGGTCTTCCACTATCATTTGGTAGAAGCTCATTTTTCATTCGCTCAGAACTTTTGTCATTTTCGTTCGATCTAGATTCTTATCTTTCAGGCAAATAGTTCTTCAGGTCGAACTTCAGAAAGCGGTGGGACTCCGCAGACTAGCGTATCTTCTCGAAGATTGCCGCATCCACGGTAAAGATATCGCAAAGGGACGTGGAAGTATTGAAATACCTTCAAAAGGGGTTAGTGAAAGTGTTTGTTAAAGTGAAAGTGGAACATTTCATTCACTCATTGTTCTGTTTATTAATAACTGAAGCATTCAGGTGGTGCACAGGAACATTTATGGTACTAGGAAGATGCTTATATGGGGAAGAGAAAGAAAGAGGTAACATCTTCAGCAAACTGCATAACTGCACTTTTCACCAAGACGGATTGATTGCATTTAACAAGTTCCTATCCAGATTGCTTAAGGTGTTGCTAACAGAACTTGAGCGCATTATACAATATTTACTTGTGGCCGTGTCACATAATCGCGTGCACTGTATACCATCGCCTCCTTCCTGCCTTTGAAGGGGTTACTTCGAGGTGGAGGTGAGAGGCGGAAGGTGATATCTTACCATTCTTCCCGAGACTATCCCTTAGCACTCCTTCGTTAAGGGTTTTTTAAAACCATCGAGGAAATGTCAAAGCCGCATTCAAAATGTAAGTGTTCAAGAAGAGTTACCTATTTCCTTAGCACATTTACTTCCTTTAGGCATGAAGAAATAGGTTACTTTGTTGCCTGCGATAGCTGTCACTTATAACCAGCAGTACAAATCCAAATGAGATCCAGTGCCTAGGAAGGCAGCTTCCAATTTGACACTATATGACCGCTGCATGGGATAACATCGGCCACCACTGATGGCAAGCGGAGATAAAAGTAACCTTAAGTAAAAATGTTACGCTTCGAGTACGTTGCAGCCTGATTGTCCACGGAGTTCATCAGTTCGATCAATCGAAGTATCGTAGTTCCTGTCGTTTAACTCTTGATTAACGACGCATGAGATGAATGAAGGTAGAGTGACGAGCCTACTTCATGCCTGCAGTAATACGCATTGCACTGCAAAGAAGATATTCCATAATATGAAAACATCGCAACATCAAAAAAGAAGAAAAGGTAAGGCAGGGGCACCGAAAAAAAGACCACCTAGTAGTCACCATTACATGGTCACATTCACCATGTAGAACTACTTCAACTTTGTTCAATAATCGTTCCAATCGTTTTTATTGTTGTTTGAAAATCTGCTTCTCGAAACTTCAGTTTTCAGCTGGTCGTGTTCTTGAGGAATTGTCCAACTCAAAAGCTCAACGTTTTTATGAAGACACTCCATGGGAAGTTGATGCTGATGCATGAGGTACAAGATCCGCAGATGTTGCACACCCCGTCTAATGCGCATAATCGTGAACTGCTAAGAAGACTGCCGAATGTATTTGCCAAGCTGAGCCCTCTGAGTATCGATGAGATCAGAAAACTGAGGAGGTAGGTATGGTTTTCGGTAAGATTCCTTTCCGCATTGGAAGTGTGGCACGTTCATGTGCATCTATGTTGCATACAGGAGGTGGCACGAGATCGCTATTTACAATTCTATTGCAGAAATGCTCTGTAAATAGCATTTGTTACGCGGCCTTGAATTATTTTAGCTGGGACGAATGAGATTTCATAGCGTGGCACTTTTGATGCTTTTGGTCTATCAAATCGTTAACTGCTATGTCATAGTCGTGGTTCTAGATTGTTCTAGTTGTGGTGCTAGTGTGTCGTTTCAACGTCAGGAGCTTCGAAACAAACTCGCCATCATGCTCTCTGCACTATTAAAATGAGCTTGTGCACTTGAAATATGGCTATTGACGTTGCATTCTTGTCCAAAGTTTTTTTCGCAGTCGAATTATGATGAGAATCGTTTTAGAAAATCGGCATTGAGTGAATAGTTTACATTTTGTAGGGAACGTTAGCAGGATTTGATTTTAGCTTATGCTGCATGCCTTCGCGTTTGAAAAATTTCAAGTTTAGGTAAGGAAACTTTCAAATTTAATGCAATTTCAAATCCAAATTATCCACAAAAAATGCAGCAGACAATGAGCGGGAAGAAAGGTGCGATCTCTAGACATTCTTGAGCGTGAAAACAACGACTGTCTGATTTCTCTTAGTTTTCGAAACATTACAAACGCATTGAATGCAACTTGTGTGTTGAAACGATGATTATGCTGCTGTTTTTTGCATGAACTTTGCCAGTTACGAGGCTCTGAAATTTTTGGGCGCACCTAACGAAGGTCTATGGGTTGAAAAGGGGGTATTCGAGGGTATAAAGCAAATCAGAAGCGTACTCTCATAGCCACAGGTTGTTGGCGCACAGGTTTGGCCGGAGAAGCCGTTGAATGGCGTGTGCTTTTGTGAATCCTGTACATTCTTACAGAATGCGCGGAAAATGCGCAGCCGAGGATTCTGCAGCATCTAAGGACGTTTCGGGGACACCTGTTCGTGGTTTGCAAAGACGTCCTTTGGGCGATTTGAAGCAGTTGCCGATGCGGTCTATCGCAGAGAGTAGCAACGTCGTTCAAGTGAGTTATAAATATGGTATATATCTCTTCTTCTTTGGTTCCTAATGGAAAGACGGATTTCCATTTACATATTTCCATGTTCGTATAGTGAGCTCTTCAATTTCAGAAATTCCCCACATGTGTTTGTGTGCACGTTTGTTTATGCGTGTATTTACCAAACGACTGGCAAGCTTTTGCAATTGCAATTTGGAAACTCAGTCTCCTATAATGACTGAACTATAGACCTTTTATTTCGTGATATGTTTAAGATGTGAGGTAGATTCCTTGAGATGTTTTGCTGAGTACATTATGTGCCAAGTTCAATTTTCATAAGTTTGTGGCAAGCCTTACACTCTTGGTTCATTGCTGGAACTGAAAAGATAAGTCAGTTTCAGTGTTGTGATGATCGCAGCGCTGAAATGCTTACACTCTCTGATGAGCAGAGGAGTGCTATAAAAGCAGTGGTCAGTGACAACCTCAGCGTATTCATTACGGGAAGTGCGGGCACCGGAAAGTCGCTACTACTGAACAAGATTGTCGCTCTTCTGCCGACTGAAACGACGTTCGTTACAGCGGCTACCGGTATCTCTTTTTTTGGTCAGATTATGTTGCATGGTTGTTGAGCAGTGACAAATTCTTTTTGTCTTCAGCTTCACTAGATGCTGAGGTGTTCGTTATGTGTTAGTCCCAGATGTTGAAAGGGTGGCAACTTCTAGTTCGCGCCACCTAATTGTTTGCAACGCAGTAGCCGTTTTATGTCTGAAATTACTGATTAATTACATACTATTTACTTGCTACTATTAGTGTTACTGCTATTACTTGATGCTTTATTCAGAAATCTATTTCTGCACAGATGCCTAAATTTACTGATCCTGGTACTTACTGTCATCACTGATAGTGATTTCTAATAACGTCAATGGTAACAGTTCCGCTGACTTATACTGATATTGCTATTACCACTGGCAATTATTATTGATGGTAGCACTGATGGTGGTATTACTGATGCCAACCATTACTGATAATAGTATAATAGTAAGATCAGTTGCTGGATTAGTGTTGGTCTGCTACGAATAGTGCCAACGTGAGGTTGGTTTATTATTAGTAGAGGCATTGTTGATTATAACACTGATCAGTAGTACTATTACTATGGGTACTAACTGGTATCGTTGCATAAGGTAATTGGTATTGTTAGCAGTGCGATCACCACTGATTTTCATCACTATTTCTAAGTTATTAGTACGTGCTAGTATACAAGTAGCAAGACGTTTATCATTACTTCTATGCTTCTTTTTGCTGCGACTGCTTGTTATTAAGCTTCGTTTGCCGATGCTTCGACAGAGTCGAATTTTTGATCAAGTCGCATGTGATGGGTCATTGTGGTAGTGTGAAGGAATGAGTATTTTTTGTTTACCATTTCTCTTTGAGGCGTTGCTGCGTGCCATGTAGGCGGTATGACGTTGCATAGTTTCGCGGGTATTGGTGATGGCTCGGCAACTAAGGAGGACTGTGTGGCTTTAGCTAGCCGCAAGCAAGTGCGGGCACTGTGGAAAAAGTGCAGATGTTTGGTCGTCGACGAAATTTCAATGGTTGAAGCAGAATTCTTTAGCAAAATTGAATACGTTAGTTTTCATTGCTTCATTCATCTAAGCATGGGAAGTGAACTACAAATTGATCACCTGTGAAAGGATGAGCATCACCACCTCTCATTAAAAGAAGAGATTGATCGGGGCACTCATATGTGCATGTGTGTCTTACATATATACGCATGCATATCTAACCTTCTTTGCGTATTCCAACACTTCTTCATGTTCTGCTGCAGGTGGATATCTTCCATACTTGTGTTAGCGGTTATATGAGTTAATGTATTGGTACTTTTACTTCATTATTTTCTACCTGGCCAGGTAGTGAAATACAACTACTGTTATTGAATGTTACACAATCGATTGTGATGTAAACACCAATTTTCGGGCTGAATTTAATGTTTGTAGCTGTCTCCTAATTTCACTGTTCATTTTGAAATATGGATTTAAGACAGTGCAAACTGTGTTTACAAAACTTTTTAACGCCAGTTTCAGATTGAAACTATCTGAGATACACATACGCAAAGACAAATACTAGTGGGGGTGCACTTTGCAAATGCAACTTTTCGTCTATTTTTCTGTTATTTCGTGAAGATTTGTTTGGGTATGCTGGAGCCTAAAATGCACATACTCAATGTTCGAAAAAATAACGTAAGGTTGTGGATGCGACACTGCGGATGCCGAGAAAAAAGAAAAAATGTGTGTGTCTTCACTTGCAAAACTCGAGCCACTGTTGATGAAAATGTTTGAGGGTCTTTATATAGTGTAAGTGACCCAGCTGAAACATCGACAAATATTGGTAGAATGCTGAAATTTCTGCCAATGAAGAATGCTAAACCAAAGCTAATCAAGTGAACATTCAAGAGAGGGAAATCTATGATGGCAGATGGCAAAAAAATTTGTAAGGAATGATCGAGTCATATGGGCTAGAACAACGATTCCTAACATGAAAGTCACGGGACATTTATAACCCGTGGGTGATTTTGCTCGAATTAGTGCGGTATATTAGCTATTAGTTGAGGTCATAACACTTGAAAAACCTTCACTATTTTAACCGAACTCTGTAGAATTCATGAAACCGATTTCTGAGTGTATACTTCAGTTTCTCCAATATAATAGACTTTCATTGAGAGAATACGTCTAGTCAGCCATTTATTTGCTGCATTCTAAAGGTGTTTTTAGTTCTGTGCTCATTTATTCGTTCTACCTTACTCTTTTGCTGTGCTTGCAGGTTGCACGCAAGATCCGCAACTCAGACGATCCTTTTGGTGGCATTCAGTTAATTGTAACAGGTGATTTCCTACAGTTGCCGCCAATCGAAAAAGCTGGCAAACCGATTAAATTCTGTTTTGAGGTATTTAAAGTTCGCCACTTTTTTGTTTCTGTTTTCTTCATTGTTTGCGACGACCAAGTAATGCATTGCGAGAGCCCGTTTCGAAAATTTGGATTTTATGGAATTATCTTTGTAGGATCAGGTCTCATTTTGTATTGAATGAAAACATGAGGCGAAAAATGAACAGTGGCATAGCGATATGAGTCACCGTTTGTCATCAAAATCCCACTTGAATGTAGGCAGTCAAGAGCAGTCTTGGCTGAGGGAAGTCCGAATTAGTTTGTGGCTCCGGATTATATTTCTTGGTGAAGCAATGCAAAAGGTATGCGGCATCCGAAGTACAGTTATGTACAGTTTTCTTACATTTTTTTCTCTTGAATCAGGCGTAAATAATTTGTGTAAAATACACTGTTGGCGAATTCACTTTTTTTAATAAGCCTGCCGTTTGGTGCATTCTAAGGGGATGGGGAAATGAGTTACGTGTATTTTGATTTCACTGGCAATACGTTTTTACGTTCTGTAATCCTTGCTTCTCTCCCTCATCCCTCTGTCCCATTCTCCCTTCTCAATTACTCTTTCTGAACCGATGAGTGGTTGCTTAGTCGTGTCGCATTTGCGAAAAAGGTTCATTATATAATCGGTAAAAGTTGAGTGCTGCGCAGGAGTAAAATATAGAGTGAGCATTTGCAGAGTTCGGCTTGGAAACGTTGTATACAGAAAACAGTGTTGTTGCAACAAGTGAGGAGACAAAACGACAATGTTTTCATCGCGATCTTGGACGAGATTCGCTTTGGACGGCATGTTTTTTCATTTTATTGCATTGAGGATATTTCAATTCAACGAACCCTTAGCATGACCTGATGGCACTAGAAAGTTAGTTCGTTTCATATGTATATATGCGCAAGTGGATTGTAAGTATAGACAAGATGTTTCCCTCATGAACCTTCCGCAAAATTGTGCAAAGTGCATCAAACAGCAGAAGACAGAATAATTGAAGAGCAAAACTTAACCTGGACATAAATTGCTGCATTTATAACCAAACGTCTCATCGACTTAAGTTCAAAAATTGATCGTTGGTAAAAGTTCGCAGAAAATAACACTGCTTGATAAAAGTGCCAATTAGTGATTCGGCTATAATGCATTTGTGCGATAGTTTATTGCACGGGTATGGCAGTATATTTATGGGTAAATGGTCTGATTATTGGTATGAAGCATTTTTAGTGCTTCAATGATGCTTTATTATCAGTTGAAAGGCCGAATGTTCGCGACGTGGCTACGTAGAACGCTATCACATTAGGCCGCAATAGTGGTCTTGCGGCCACAGCGTTTTTTGCGTGCCTTTTTTCTCACAGCCTTGAAAAATGGCGCCTCTGGGCTGCTTACATCTAGATTAAAAGCTGCATTCCCGGATGAGTCGGTTTGTGTGAATGATCAAACGCTGATCGTTGTTGGATACGAATATATGAAAGGAACTTGAAGCAGTGAATTGAGTGCGATAAGGTTTTTCCTGAAAATGGTAGAATGAACCCTCCTGAAAAGCGATGTGGTGTTTTGGCCATACGGTGGCTGGCTGAGGTAAACGAGAACGTGGTTACGCTTACATTCCATAAATTACTAAATTTTTTGCAATTTGCCGATTGCATAACAGGGAGCGCTAACCTTTAACAGTTCCAATTCTATGAGTTTTATCTCTTCTTGTTTGTTTCTGCTTTCTTTCCGTCTGTGTTCATTTATGAATATCGGGCAATATTCACGATACGATTGTAGATGTCCACCAGTAATAGCAAAGCGGCTGCTGGAAACGAAGAAGAACGACTTCGAAGAAGCTGGTATCGTGCCGACTAGACTCTGTACCCATACCTCTGATGCTGACGCTGTAAACCTGCATCAGCTGGAACTTTTAGAAGGTGATTTTTCCCAGAAGGAATATATCAGCTCATGACTGAAGTATGCAAATGTTATTCCGACAAATTCAATCAAAGAAGCAATAGATTTTTAGTATCTTTGAGGGGATTCTAACTTCATTCGTAAACTGAATCGTCTTTTACCGTATGCCAGCACTTTAGCAATTGCCAGGACAGGAATAAAAACGTTATAGCAACACATTTTAGGTTCTAACACGATACGTGCATTCCTTATTACTGTATTTTGCGTGAGTCGTCGTATTGTACAAAGAAGGCGTTTTTCAGGTGATGAAAAGGTCTTCGAGGCAAAGGATAGCGGAACTTTTGCTGCTTCTCTGCAATTCAGTTCACCAAGAAAGCTGGTTCTTAAAGTTGGCGCTCAGGTTTGTTCACTCTTTTATGTTTTCTTGTTACGGCACTAGTGGCAAAGTCCAAGTGCACTGTCACATTTAGTGGGAGACGGGGAAGGGCGTTGAAGAGGGGCAATATTGCATTAATATATCTTAGTGCATTAATTTTTGAGTGGTCGATTCTTACAACAGAGCAGTTTTGCTTCATCGAATGACGACGTTCTTTGAGGTTTGGCACTCCGTAAGGCCGAAATTAATCGCTTGGGAGTTTTAGGTGAGTTATTCCTGCACAGTTTTCTCCACAAGACAATAGAGTCACAGACGTGGATCGTGGAATGAGTTTATTCATTTGGTTCCTCACAAAGATGTCACATTTTGAACGTATTTTGTGCCGCAAAGTAAATCTTAGTAGCTGGTAGGTCCGGTTTAATGGTTTTGCAAATTTTAGTTAGTTTTGCTTGCAACATGAGAATGCTTTTTCAGGTGATGTTGACGAAAAATATAGATATTCAAAGAGGTCTGAACAATGGTGCACGAGGTGTTGTGACAGCATTTTCAGCGCGAGGCTATCCCATCGTACGATTCGTTAAAAATGTTTCGGTTGGTGTAGAAATACATCCCATTAGGTTCGTTTGAAGTTTTTTAAAGCATTTATCATCTCGGGAATAAGGCTCAATATATTCATGTACACATATGTTCGACAGAAAGTAAAACCAACTGATGATGTCATCCTTTATTATTCAACTTTTCTTATTCCCCTCATTTTCGGTTATTTTGTTACCTCTGAACGATTTCGAAAGAAATTCCCACACTTTGGTTCTTGGGCATTTTTTGTAGCTCTCTTGCTGTTGATCCTGAGCTTTTCCTTAAATCAGAAATGGACTGCTAGCATTCTAGCTTTAATTAGTTCTGATGCATGCGCGCTGCGAAACTTGTCCTCAAACACACCAATATTCACAATCATTCCCCGCCCCCCTCTCCCCGTCTCTTCTGTTCCCTCGTCGGATTTCATTTCCCTTTCGCATGTACCCTACTCCGGTTCAGATGGTTAAAAGAAGCTATTTCGCACAATTCTACTTTTCTGCGTTCAGTCACCTACTCCCCTTTCCACACCCCCTCCCTTTCCTCTCCCTTCCTGAGAGCCAAGACACACCACTTATCGACTTCTTGCTACTGCTACCGATACCAGTGATGTTCTGAATTGATCCCTGAGATGCTTCTTAGCCTATGAGCTGGAACTCGAGGCTTTTTTGGACATCTTTAACAAACAATTTTCACGGCTTTAATATCCACTCAACAAGGGTGACCAAAAATTTTTGCAGTAATAAAGGACCCTAGAAAGCTTAGGTGAAACTGAAGGAGTGAAGCGGAAAGTTCTAAAACGGAAGCGATGCAAAAGTTCTAGGACAATCTACGTGTTATTCTTCCATTTCTTGTAGTTTAGTCCTCGCAAAGATTTTACTAAATCTTAATATGGTTGTTGAGTATGACGTGAATCTCATTTTGCGTGATGGTGTATAACTTGAGAAAAACACCTCCGTGTACTGAGTATGAAGCTTGTCAAAAAGAAGCATGCAGATTGAGCAATATTGTTGTGATTAGCCTTTTCTTAACTCATTGAGTTTTCTTTAGGCGGATTGCAGAGACGTATTATAATTAACCTACGCACTAATGTCGTAGGTTACCGTTATGCACCTTGCTTAGTAATATCGTAATAGTCCACATACGTTGTATAGAGACTAACTCAGGAAGTAGGAATATTTGTTATTCAGTGGACGATTTTGCTGACAGATATGATGTTCGACGGCGAATTTTGTTAGGTATTTTGCGTGGGAAGAGATTCGTGATGTAAAGAATATTAAATTTAATTGATCGTTATCAAAAGCTGGTTGGTCATGAGCTTACTGCACTACGGAAACGTCGAACAGGCTCGGGTTTTTTTCTGTTGTATGTTTTCTTTGTTAATAAAATTGTTCAAAATTGCACTTCTTTTGGAAAATGCTTTGCTTTCAGATTCACGATACGCACACAGCGTTGTGACAACGTTGCAATGCGTGTTCAAGTTCCTCTTCAACTGGCATGGGCGATATCCATTCATAAGTCACAGGTTTGTTGCCTTAAAGACATCTTTTGGGCTTAGATGTAATCGGACGTTCTCTTTCATCTTTGACATCGAAACTGAAAAGTCTCAAGTTTTGTTCTTCCTATGAGGTAAGCATAAACGTATAACGCATAGAAAGGGGCAGTAGCTGATAAAAACAAAACGATGTTAAAAAGACCAATGGAGAGTGGATATGTCTCCGTTCCTCTATTCATTGATTACAGTCGTTGCTGCTATCCGACAAATAACGAAGAAAAAAACGACAAGAAAAAATTTACATTCCATGAAGTAAGAAAGCGGTCGAAATCTGGGAAAATGAATGTGACGAAAAATGAGGCTAAATGCAACACTGCAAAGATGTGCCTAGTTCTAGCAAGAGTCGCCTCTTCATTTGCGCAGTCACTTCAAAAGCGGCAATTCACAAAATTCCCTACTTTTATCTTCCCAGAAGAGGGAATTTGCCTCAATCCTTCCTCCCCCCCCCCTCTTCCATTGCATTCTAGGCTAACTGGTATTCTACTTGATTGTAAGATTTCTAGCGTTAGTTAGCGACGTTTATGTTCGTAGAATAGCAACTGTAGCATTTAATAACTGTTTGCTGAACGGTGGCAGTAATATGCGTATTCATATTTCTTTTGCGTACTGAGCCTGGTCAATCTTTTTTCGATGAAAAGAAAACAATCAATGTTCTCGAACAAATGTGCAAATTTGTTCTCGCTGAAACTTCGACTGTTAACCATATTGGAGTTAAGGTTAGGTTTTTAGACAACCGTCGAATTTTCGATAGAAATTTGCGAGAGCTCGTTTGTTGCCGTTTTAAGGGGTTGACGCTTGACGCGGTGGAGGTGTGTTTATCTCGGGTATTTGCCGAAGGACAAGCCTACGTAGCGCTGTCTCGAGCGCGATCACTGCTTTCGATTCGGGTGATTAGCCTGGATCCTGATGCTGTGCGCGCTAACCAATCAGTTGTGAGGTATTATGAAGACCTCAAGGAGAACCAAACGAAACGACAGAATATCGATTGGGATGATGCATATCGTCCTAGAAAAAGGT
This sequence comes from Baylisascaris schroederi, assembly GCA_006503575.1. NCBI lineage: Eukaryota > Metazoa > Nematoda > Chromadorea > Rhabditida > Ascarididae > Baylisascaris > Baylisascaris schroederi. Next base: position 1,138,908 of record QEWY01002038.1, read on the forward strand.
CAAGGTTGCTTTTCGATTGACCATCGCATGAAATATTTATGTGAAATTGTTTCGCTATTGCACTGTACTGCTCGTTAAATTATCGTAGTGAAAGATGGAGGCGTAGGAAGACGAAGGGAGGAGGTGGAGGTTGCAGTTAAAATATGTGAAATGATACGAATTCGTTTGTCCTTTTCGAAGTTTTCGAATTTTGAGATGCGTATAATGTCCATCTAGGAAAATTCGACTAGTAGGGAACTAAAGTCAATTCTTTTTCGCCTTTAGATGTCTACACCTAAAAATGTTTGTTCTCATTCTGCGTCTATTTTCTTCCTGATCCATTTACTTCGAGAATGATCTTGCGCCTTATATTTTATAGCAGTCGGGCGACAAAAAGAATCTTTTAGAGAAGATTGGTGAACTGACGAATCGATTAAAAGTTGTTTGCTGTCGGCTTATAAGGTTGGCTATTACATTGATGGCGTGCAAAAGAGCATACCATATCAGCTCATGTGAGACACTTTCCCACTTCCTCACTCGTTTTTGCACATTTTAGTACAATTTTTTGAATTTTCAATATGAATTTCAACTTGAAGTTCCCCTGTCTCTCCGTGTGTTTTAGTTTTCCACATTGTCTTTGGCAAGATTGATTGCCGAACGATGGCATTCTTCGTAACAAATCATCAGTGGACTCGAAATTACGTGAAATTATCGAAAAGGGCCTTAACAATTGCAAACACATCACTCCATCTTTTGCTGCAACAGTGTTTTGTAACATCATGCGGGATCGTTTTTGATACGTTCACTTCTTCTTTAATAAAATACTGTCACCCACTTCTCGAGTACTATGCTGCTGTGTTGTCATCACCTTTTGCTTCAAAGCGCAGTTATTCGAAAATGTCAGATTGAAGTGGAATTACTTGATTGCAAATCCCGTTTAAAAACATCTAATGCAATAACTGAAATATCGGCGGACACTTACGGAGGCATCATTTTCAATGAGTAATTTTCGTTTGATCGCTTGAGGCGGCTCACCAGTACTTCGCCACTTTTCGCTTTTTAAACTGAATGCTATTTTTAGTTAGCTTCACTATCTAAGTTAGCTTCAAATTACCACCACACATTTTTGAGTTAAAAATCTGCGATCGATCTTCTTAAAGTCCCGAATCTCCTTCACTATTGATCTCCCTCAGCTGTTTTGTAGATTCTTTGCATTGGTTTTTTGTTGCTTATGTTCGTATATTTCATTTGTATCTTTCATGTTGTGTTATGGACATAATTTCTCACCTTATTTCATTCAAGTTATTGAACTTCACATGTCTGAAGTGTTTTTATTATTACCAGTGAAATAGATTTGGTAATGACGTTTTTCATAAGGCAATATTCTCAGAATCGAACTAATGAATAAGAAGAAAGGATGAAGCTCTCCGAGCTGGTTCGTGAAAGCAGAACGGTTTCTTACATCAACAGAATGACACCGCAACTCATACCAAACGCAAATAACTCTGTGCTAGAACGAATTAACGATGATATTGGGTGTAAAAGACTTGCGGGAAGAGTGGGAACGTTGCGATCGGAAGGTGTTAAATAAGGACGACCATCAGATCCAGTCTTGGGGCTTTCCGACAATGCACTGAAACCATGGGTCATCGAAGGCTACATTTATGTATTCTAACGTGTTCAGTTCAGATATTTTTAATTGGCAATTGTTAGAACTCTAGATTGAAATACTTGACAGGAACCGATCATGCTGGTACTGAGAATAGTCCCTGTGGGAAGCTTTTGCAGGTCTCATATATAATATACGTCGGAAAGGTTTATTGATAGGTGAAATGATGAGAGGTGAATTTGATGGAAGTAATGAATATAGATGATGTTTGCGCCTCCTTTTCGACGTTTTGAGATCCAAAGATACAAGAAACTGTTGGGTCGACTGGGTAGACTTCCGGTAGCAATGCGCACTGTAGCTGAACTGCATCACCTCTGCTGGGTTTGAGCTTTGTAATGATTCCCACTTGTCAGGATCTTCCTGGGGCCTCGGGATCCCCGACCAGTGCAACCTCATCGAGTTGAGGGCATTGTAGGATGTTAATGTGAGGAGCGTTAGGGTGTTCTTATATCGGTCGCAGAGGTACTTTTATATCGGGCTTCGATTTATTGAACGTTCAAGGCGTTCACTGTAAAATTAATCTTCTGGATTCATTACGACAGCTTCAACATGGAGCATAATTATGAACTGTGGAGGAGGTCACTTCACTACTTGCCTCTTAAACTTCCTCTTTGCCTGTTTCCTCTCTTCTTTCATTCATTCCCTCCTATTTGCAAATGCTGAGTCGCGCACGAGGGACACGCTGGTACTTGTTTGGAACTACAAAGACACGACGTTAGAACTTCACTGATTGGCAAACGTATGTTTAAAACTATGTTTACGAAAAGCTGAAACGAATGACCCCCAACAAGGTTCGAGGTTGCGCAAATACATAATTATAACTCAAATCAGTCGCGAATACCTCTCACGCAACTGCTTCTCTCTATACAGATAGGCATGCTGCTCTTTGGATGCGGTTTTCACTTTTAACCACAGCTACACACGGGTCATTTTAAGGCGATTTAAAGCTTTAAAGGAACGTCGTGAACTCTGAAAAGGCTGTTACGGGCGGGGAGTTCGTTCACTTTTGCAGATTTGTGTATTTGCCCAAAAGCGATACACATGATGATAGAGGATTTCAAAATATGGCAACAGAACTAACATAAAAGATGCTTGCCAAAGAGGCTAACACAGTGCATCCAGGCCAATGATACGTGTAGAAGGACACTGAGCAAAGGAGTGGGACAATATTCAAAATCTTGCGGGGGTACAGAAGAGTGAAAATAATGATTATTGACCATTATTTTCTCTTTGATCGGTTATTGATCGGATTCATTAGCCCACGGCCAAAATTCGGTGGAGATCGAACACTTTTCAAAAACTCCTTTTGGCCACTGAATCGAAGGTGTTGTTTGAGGCCATGTGTCGCTGACCTATGCACTTGAGTCCTGATCTTAAATTTGTTGATGCAACAACTGTTTACTTCGAATTCATGGTTGTAAGCACTGCGAGTTGCAGCAATGATGGTGCATGATTCTATCTCATTTGTGAGTTACATAAACCAGCATAAGTATGTTGATGAAAAAGGTACCACACCGCCAAATTAAGAGGTTACCTGCGGATACCAGCACTACCGTGCTCAGTGAATCTAGATGACCTCAATTCCGAGAATCCTAAACACGAAGTTTGAAGTCTGTCGAGTACATCCAGAAATCTTCGAAGCTAGGGGCCCTTGAGGATTTTCAAGAAAGTGCGACCGTCGGAATGCCATTTAGCTCAAGGATCACTGCTGTGACCGTAGAGGTGGGCAGTGCCCTGAGAGTTTGGAACTACAGCTGATAAGTTCGGAGCCGAAGTATCCTAGGTCCCTGTTCCTAGAAAATGGAGTTCTTTTTTTCAGTAGCAGTCGTAAGCCTCTAGTCGAATCCGCATTCCGCAGCTAGCAGACTTTTATAAGAGTAAGTAAACAAGCTGCTACTTGTTGCTTGGGACAGGACCGACTAATTTGAAACTCTGCTCATGTAGCATGGAAGCGGTAGGTTTCTAACCGACTACTGACCTCGTCAGTTCTATCGGGTGGGATCACTTGTTGGAAACGTGAATCTGTGGCCCCCTTTTGTGAAGGCTTTCGGATGAAAACTTTAAATGAGAGTTTGGAACTACAGCTGATAAGTTCGGAGCCGAAGTATCCTAGGTCCCTGTTCCTAGAAAATGGAGTTCTTTTTTTCAGTAGCAGTCGTAAGCCTCTAGTCGAATCCGCATTCCGCAGCTAGCAGACTTTTATAAGAGTAAGTAAACAAGCTGCTACTTGTTGCTTGGGACAGGACCGACTAATTTGAAACTCTGCTCATGTAGCATGGAAGCGGTAGGTTTCTAACCGACTACTGACCTCGTCAGTTCTATCGGGTGGGATCACTTGTTGGAAACGTGAATCTGTGGCCCCCTTTTGTGAAGGCTTTCGGATGAAAACTTTAAACGTTTCAAGCCTTGAGTTTGAAGTGTTTGAAATTGCCCTGTATGAGGAATTTGATGCTAAAGATGGTTTGGTGTCTTATTTCGAGCAAGATGCGGAATGAAGTGAAGGTGGAAAATGGGTTTTTTGAATGGGTGTGGGGAAAAGTAGGTACAACAGTTTATTATGAATGTGATCTTGCGAGCCCCAAGCAAGGAAGAGAGGGAAAAGGATATCACATGAATTTTCGGCTCTAAAGAGAGGCTCTGAAGCTAATTGCGCCTCAACGGCGAGTAAATCAAGGTTCTGAGTACTCCGAGGTTTTCAAAAAAGCCTTCAGGCTTGAGACGCCCCAAAGAGAGACTCAGTTGCTCCGCCTCACACTAATCAGCGTCGCAATAGGTCGTGTCAATTTAAATGTATTTTCTCTTTCAAAAACTTGCATATGTTCGAAATGACATGCGTTATAAACTCATGAGCAGAGTAGTCAACAGCATCGAAGTAGCTAGTTCTTTAAGATTGTCTCTATTTATTGCTGTGCTGTGAGATTGTTTGTATTTATGTTGGGATGAATGCTGTTTCTCTATATTAGACTGCACTTCCACGTCGAGTGGAAAACAGCCGACAGCTATAACAAAAATTTAACGCCTGTGGCGATCAAAGGCGGCAGCACTTTGCGTTAGCGCCGACTTTAAGTTTGCATTGTTGATATTTGCAAATCATTTCTCAGGGTTCCATGTAAAAGTTTATTACAAGAAGGGGTTGTTCTCTGGCAAAAGCTGTATCTATTTCGGGGAGGAATAATTCACTGCGGACGCAGTTTTCACTGTGGCTCGAGGAATTCTCGAGAAAATAGGTGCAGCAATGAGATGGATTTTAAAATGTTCTTCGTTTTCGACAGAACAAACATTATTTCCGACTGAATGTTTTTATCAACGTTTTCGACGGAAAATAGAACAGGGAACGGGAATAAACATGAAGTGCATGAGCGAGGGAGTCCAACATGATGCCAGAAATTAGGGGATGTTTTTCAGATAAAAGATATTTTGCACAAAGATATTTTTCTTCGTTACATAGCACAATCTTCGCATTCCTTTCTCAGTCAAATACCGTGGAATCGAAATCATCTCAGCCATCTTTCCATAGTTAAGTAGCACATAATCCAAAGAACTTCAGCATTCTTTCTCTTACTAGATAGCATCTGACTCAAACAATTGTAGTACTTGTGCCCTAATTGAGTCGCATATAATATGCAGCAGATGATGCGGTAGAATTAATAAAAGTGTAGAAACATTCTACGACATCGCGGCGATCTCACCGCTCCAAACAAAGAACGCTAAGAGAATAATAAACTAAGCAATTAAACTAACTCGTCTTATCTACGGTATATTACCCTCTAAAGAAACGATGCTCATTTCACCATAGCTTCCAAATAAAACATACCCCATCCCTCCTCCTTATTTGAACACAGTCAAGTTACTAAATATCTGATATGCCCTTGCAAGAAGGCCGCAAAAACTCTTGCAAATATTATGCAGCTTTCCTAAAGGACGGCAAAGATGTTTCAAATGTGATGGGGATTGAAGACTATTCTTTGTGATGGTCAGTTCTATCTCTTACAAATAAATGTTCCCATACAACTTTGTTATGGAAAAGAAATGATTGAAGCTTTCATGAAGCATAAGAACCCCCAAGGTGCACTCGACCATTCCATAATTTTATGCGTTGTTGAAAGCTGAAGATCCCACCTTCCCAACTTTATACCTACCGCATCTATTGTTAAAGGACATTATCAATTATGCAAGGATTTTTCCATTTTTCTAAGCAAACATTTTTTTGTTAACCTATGCAGTTTGATCGATTTCAGCTTAGCTCATTGCCGCAAATTTACGAGGCAAGTCTATCGAAAGCACGCCATCGCTACTGGGGGCCAATATAAAACATCTGTAATATGAAAAAGTCTAGGTGAACGTTCACCAAGATTTTTAACATTAACCACTTGGAAGTGCACAATTGTTTATCAACGAAACTCAGTGGAATGGGACGCGCAGATGAAATTTTAGTTTCTACGCAAATTCGATTGGTGTCAAAACAGTGAGCGATTAGATCGGTCGAGTGCTCATTCAATGCGCAAAAAATTTGCCAGTGGACATAACAGATAGATAGTACAACGCTATCATAATAAAACTGCGCGGAGTGGGGGACTCAACTGTTTCAATGGACCATTTATTTGAGCTCGTCGACGTGAACATCGGCTTTTCAGCGTGTTTCCCGAACTTTGGTTGCAGCAGTCCGTGTCACTCTCACTCCCAGTTCATTTGCGTGAGTTTTGTCGACGCGAGCGGCGGCTGAGCATTTAGCTTGCTTATGCCAAACTTTTCTTTTCGTTAACCTGTGCCAATGAGTGCTTCATCACTTGTTGATTATAGTGATTGTTATCAATCTGAGCGGCGAGTGTTTCTTTCACCTTTGTTGAGATTGTTCGGCGTTTGCCAGGGCTTCATTTCTGACTGATGTGGTTCAGTGTTACCAACATCGACGGCCGCTAGTTTCGTGTTGCTTCAGCTCGCTAAACTTTTTGTTGTCACCGTATTTGCCAGCATGTCGGTTTCAGATTTTGTTCACGTCTGTAGTCGACTTCTAAGTTGCTTGGTGAATATTTGAGTGACGAGGATTGTCTTCGCATACTGGTTGTCCAAGAATACATAATGTAATATGTTTAATGATGAGGAAGCTACACCGGGATTTTAAGCTTAGATTTGAATAACGTGATCATATGGAACTAGGTGATGTTACAAACCGTCATGCAACGCCACTGCCCAAATGCGATCGGTGCATCGCTGAGTTTTCTTTTTCAGCTGTTAACGAATCCCAGGAATGTTTGCTTCTATGGTAACAATCTTGATCTAAGTGAATCGAGAGAGGTTTTCAGTCTAAGGAACAAAACGGAAGCTTCAAGAACTATATTGGCATTTCACCTAAAAGAATGAAGCATATTTCAAGAAAGGGTAGTGTCTCAACAGGTCAATCTGAACCTGAAAAACTCGTCTTCCTGATGTTAACCACAACATTGTTTGCCCTGTTCCGTCGACATATGAATGAAGAATGATTGTGGTGATACATATATATATATATATATATATATATATATATATATATATACCTATGATGCATATACTATTGCAGTGGTACCACGAACCGCCCGCGAACGGAGCTCAGCTCGTGCTCCACGCCGCATACGGACCACTACCATTCTCTGCGCTCTGCAAGCTAATAGTAACGCGCATCACAGAAACACGAAAACTTGTAATAGAAGCATGCATTTTTTTTCAACCGTTCAATTCAGAATGCCAAATAATGATGTGATGGAGTGCATGTGACTTACGGACACTCCGGAGAGTCAACAGAAGGACCCCATATAACAATGCTCGCCCACTGCGTCGCTTTTTTTGGCAGTGGATTTAATGAGGTCATTTTATGTATGCTATGACTGCTGCGAAAAAGTGAAATTTACCTTAATAGTGACGATAAGTGCAATAGCAATAACAACAACGGTAACAGTGACAACAATAACAACACCAACAATAGTAACGATAACAATAACAGTGACATTAATGGCAGCACCAACAACACTGACAGTAACCACAACAACGGCTATAACAAATAGGCGGCATCAATATGGATTGTAAAGCCAACCGCATAACTGGTTGCGCATGTACGGTGCACAAAAGAACTGCCCAACCTATAGCTCGAATAGACTGGCACTTTGCAAGCTCCACAGAATATTGCAACGGTACAGAAACGGTCATATCTCAGATATACTAAAATGAATGTTTTTCTAGTTTATCTGTTTATTATTTAAGTTTTATCTGTTTATTATTTACTTTTCCGCATAAATTTCTTTCCGTGCTTTCCTTCTTTGCTTACCTTCCGACTCAGTACATCCATTCCCACTCCTTCCTTCGTTCTCGTCGCTGCTTGGGAACGATGGAAGAAATATTTCCGATGAAAGTAAAAAAACTTAGCGCGGGGATTGCAAGAACCACACCATCTTTAAATCCACCATTCGTTGAAGCAGCACGCCTATTGACCTGGAAATTCGTCTGTCTATGAAGTTGCAACGCTAGTTGCATGGTTCCATCAGTATTCGCCTCCATATCCAACGTTCTGTTGCAATAAAAGCTTTATTGAACCGACTGCTTGTGGCGGTCAAGAACATGAATATGAGATGAATACGAGACGGTTGTACATGCATAACATATAGTCACGTCTTCATAAATAACATGCTGCCACTTATGGGCTACCCTATGAATAAGGTGGCCCAGAGGTAATAGTGTGCTATTTATAGAAAGGTGGCTATGAAAATTTCAAATCTGCCTAGGAAATTTCACTGGGCTTTATCGGTTAACACTACAATAAACAATGATCAATGCAATCCTGTTTGAGCATCTCGGATCTCAATGCACTCTTTCAGCCTTTTCGGTACTGTACCGCACGCGCGCTGGCACCACTCCTTGTCGCTTTTTGAGTCCGGCTTCTGCGAACACTCACAGAGCGGTTCCTCTGAGCATCCAATAGTGGTTCTTCACGAAACCCCAGAGGGAAAAATGGAGGATCGTGAGATCTGGGCTCCTCTATCACCATTCGATGTCCCCCCTCTCATTCCAATGCAATAGTGAGAAGGATTTTCATCCAAGAAACTCCGTACGGACTTTACGTAGCGAGCCGGAGCCAATCGTCCATGAGTTGTTTTGCAGGAGGCATCATCTTTCCACTCCACTTCTCTAGGTACGAGTTGGCGTCCAGAGTTTCAAGAAAGAAGAGCCCTGAGATGCCTCCCGACCAGACTCCTGCCGGACCAGATTCCTGTGACCACAGAAGCATTAAGTTCTCGATCAGTTATTTGCAGGGAGTTTGTTGTATCAGACCAGTGCACGACGCTATGACTATTAATGTGGCCCTTGAACTCGACAACTGCTCCACCAGACAAAATTTTCTCGATATCGAGGTCCTTCTTTCATTTCCTCAAGAAAAGCTTCATAAAATATAACTCTTTTATTGAAGTCATTTTCCATCAGACCATGTGACAGCTGTGGGGGCCACGCTTGAGGCCTTCTCCGTGAAGAATGCGCTGCTTCTGGTTTTTGGGTTCCCACTTCCAAGGACAGCCGATTAGCTGATTTTTCGGGCTGTTGTCGATACCATTTAAAATTTAAAATTTCCTTTCTGCTGATTCGCTGGACTGCAGCCATCTCCTACGAATTGCATCAAAACTACTCATGCCACTCTTTGGCAGCTTCGGTGGAGTTCTCATATTTCTGTTAGAGTTTAATCGTCAAAATGCATTCTTATAGTCAGAGCCTAGCAAAGTGAATTCCATCCTGAGTTTTGAAGGCTACTCAATGTTGAGAGATGCTGGCGCGAAACGCAAAAAAAAAAGACGAAGACATCATTGATCGCAGAATCGCAGAACAATGCACTGCTAATTTTGGGCCATCCCAACTATGGATATGCATGTGTATGAATATACCAACATATTTATGTAAACATGAATACACGTATACAGATAATGTAGATATATGTGAATTGCCGAGTGCACAGGTTATGCACGAAATGTTAGGTATCAAAAAATTCGCATGAGGTGAGGCGCTGCTCTTTTCTATTGCGTTTTGCCTTGAATGCGATACTCGGTTATGCCTTCCTCGTTCTAATATTTAGAATGTATAACACATCTATACTATATCTATTTGAATCGTTAAAGGAAGCGCATCATTCTTTACATGATTCTACTAAAAACCCACCTTTGGTTGTAATTGAAGCAACAACACACCACATATAAGTAAATGCAATCTTTGTAATAGCGATTCTTCGGATAGAAAAATAATTCCAACAATAAGCGGTGGCAATTCTTCTAACTCATCGCACATGAAACAGCTGTCACTAATACACTAAATGCACGAAAATGCACAGACCAAATACTAATGAAGAGATCATAATTGCGATTTACTGATCATAATTTCACATGTTTTCTTTGCATAGAAAGCAAAGCTCAGCCACTTCGATGAGATTTTTGCATCATTAATTGCATAGGTCTATTGAACTAAAACATTGCAATTGCAGCAGCACTTTATTTTTAAAGTATTGGAAAACATTTTGAAGACAGAAAATGGGTTGGAGCGGTTTATAATTTCAGAGGATTGTCACAAAACGCAGAAATGAGTAAACTCAATGGGATGAAACGTTGAAATGAATGACGAAATGTAATATTGTGACCCTTATCATGCACAGAAATCGGCAACAGTTGCTCGGCAGGTAAACAAGCGGTGGCGTTATCTGGTCTAAAAACCGACCTCTATGAATATTCTGATGAGATGCAATATGAAGACTGGTGCACATCACACTGACATTGTCCATATTCATTCGGCCAACTGAAGAATATGTCACAACAAAAGCTTCCGAATAGAGCGACAAGAGTAATGACGGCAACCAATTGATCAGATTTTAATACGAGTCTAAATTTTCGATCGTGTTCTAGTGATCGAACTTCACTTCTGACTTTGCACGATCACTTCACTTGCAAGCGATATTGGATTCCTTTCTTGCCAAATATCCTCCGCCAATAGCAGATAGCATTTTTGAAGTGGATCAGTTTTCAACCGAAGTTTGTAAGAACATATGCATCAAAGTATTTTGCGACAAGTGAGCGGATCTGTGTAATATTAGTTCTCAGATGGGATTGTTGTGTTTGAAGTCGGTTGCAACGACGTCGGTTTTACGGATCGCCCCCCAGTTTGTCAGCAAGAAAATGTTTGCTTTAAGTATTCGAACTTCGCAGCAAATCGCTTCAAGTGTCGATGTTCTCTTGCACAGCCATCGGTTTATTTGTTGCTATTATCGATATTGCATCAGCTGAAACCCCTCTCCTTTACTGAGTTGTTTTTCCAATAATTTAAAGCTCACGTGATTAGCTTATTTCCTTTCTTCGTGCAATGTTTTCGTTCATTTAGTAGTGCGTTGTTTTTGTGCGAATGCGTACTGTAGACAAAGGTTTTTTGATGAGGAATTGAAAATAATGCGGTTCTAGGAGGATGCAAGGTGGATGTGACAACGGCAATGGTAGGATGCTGATGGTGATGATTAGGGAAATGATGGATTTCGTAAACATGCAAAATAGGCTACAGCACCTATCAAAATTCGATTAGAGCAAAGCTAATGGGTGCGACTAGCATGTTTAGATTGAACTGGATGTAGAAAGAAGAAGGAAGCTTTTGAGGTTATTTTGGAGTATGCGAAGCGCTCCGTCGATTAACAAGTTGGTGCGTTGGCGTAAGGCAGATGTGGAAACGGGTTGGAGTTAAGGAATTGTTATGAGGCATCGGCCAGATATGACGAACAGTCTTCGAATAGCAGAAGTAGGAAATATCAATCGAAAGCTGCAACATGAAAACGCTGAAGAATTGTACATTGCAAGGTGTCCCTAGGACGAATTCGTCACCTTTAAGGACTTGAAGTGATACTAGGCCTGGCAAGTGGATAAAATATTTGGGCATCGAGGCCCCCATATTAGTATTGCTTACTAAGTGATCGCAGAAAGAAGATTAGCTCCTCCAGTACGACTTCTTTAGGCTGCATAGGCTAATTTATGGGTGACAAGACGAAACCAATAGTTAAGTCCAATAATTCGATATTGTTTCACAAAACGACGGGTCATATACTAAGAAGAAATGCAAAAGACCGAAGATCTCAAGCGAGGACACTATTAGAGTGGAATGAATCATTTTCCAGATGTTTATATCTTTGTTGATACAATGAAATATTGAAGAGAAGAATATGGTGCTATTATTTCAGAACTTCTTCGACCAGCATAAAATCAGCATCAGCCTACAATTTTTTATTATAAAGCCGACCGAATCCGAAATAGCAACCATTCGCTGTTTCAACCATTGGAATATATCGTCGAGCAACCATTGGAAAATAGCAACCATTGGAATATATCGTCGAAGAAATGCCTCAGAAACCGTCAACGAAGCGAACCAAGAAGGCTGTAAAGTTGACTAACGTGTTGGATAGGAAACGAGAATAGCATACTCACGTATACTCACATTCATAACATTGCGCAAACACCGAGATACCAGTCGGGTTTGAAAGCATAATAGTTACACTGACTTAAATTAGGCGCATTTTTTTGTGCTTAGCGTAAGTTCAACAACATAAGTTGTGTTGTTGATTCCTTGCGTTAGTTCAAAAACAGAGACACATTTCCTCGACAGCAACAATTACAGTGCTTCGCATCAGGCAAGGAGGGATCGTTTTCAAAGTGTAAACTGAATGAACGTACCTTGTTCTGCGGTGACACGAGGTCGTCGTGGACTACCACATATTGGAATGGCAACACCCGAGGAAAATATCTTCACTTAAGTGAACATCAGCGTTAACAAGCAGTCCCTGAGGATGGGGACCAGCCGCTGGCAACAAAACGGAACGCTACACTTATGAGAAAGTCAAATTGGCAGGTCCGAGGCCGCTGCGTTCAGCGGTTGCAGTATAATCGATCGCTTCAAAAAGAAACTTTATTTGACCGATTAGTGAGCCACTCAACGAGACCGGAGCAGGTGACACCTGCATGTTTCGAAGTTCGAGCCTTCGGAAGGGAGAATCCTTTATGCGTTTCGAAGCGAGGCTTCGGCCTCGAGGATGATCGAAAATACTATGTGTTTGCGTATGCGCCTATTCCCGGAAAAGTTTTTCATGAACATTTTCCACATTATCTCTCATCTGCCATATCCGGAGAGCGCAATTTTGCTGCAAGTTAGTTCCATCCACTCGCTTCCACACTTCAACTCACAGTGTTGATGTTAGTCCTCGGACGAACATATATCCCAACTCAGCACGTTATTAACGAATATATTCATCGATTTATCGCATGCGACTTTTGTTCAGTATATGTTATAGTGTTGCAGCAGGAAATTAAAATCAGCTTTATAGGTGCATGTTTGTCATTCACTTATGAGATTACCCAAATATAAAGGCATCATTTCAGCATGAAAGTGCACAGAAAATGTTGCGCAGAATTCACTGCATTCATTGAGAGTCCAGAAAAATAGTCGCATGTCCTTATTTTCACTGTTTGTGTTCAGTTCACCATGGAAGGGTCGTGCTGCTCAACGCGTGAAAAAGGAGCGTCTTGCTGTGCTATGAAACGACGTCTCCGAGGGCCACCCTGTATAGCGATCGCAATATCTCAAACAAAATAAATTTATATGAACAGCACAAAAGAAGTTAAGAGAATTTGTAATAATATGTGATCTACTCGCAGAAATCGAGCGACTTTGTACGTGTGATGGTGGCATATCGCATGCTGATGCATGTATTCCTGTGACAATAATATAACTCCAACTCAAAGATTCAATAACACGTTTTTACCTTCAGAAATGCGCTTCTTTGCCGAGTTCTCGAGTTTGTCGTAGGTTTTGCTGAGCCAATTGCATTCGACGGTTTGCACCAACAGATATATGAGGAACATGCAGAATAAGGCACGACGAGTAGCAACTATAGTGGGGAGTTCGATAACGCTTGACAAGTAAAGATGAAGTAAAAGTGGCGATGCTCCCGTTCAGTGCTGCTTGCTATATATAGGGTTTCGTAAACGTTTCATTTTGTAACTTTCATAAATCGTACGCTTTGCAGTCTAATTTTTTGAACGCCACGTGATTCATCAATTTTATAAGAGAGAACGAGTGTTTGGAAGAATCTACTACTGGGTGCCATACGTTTAAAGAGTGTGCTATTTCGCAGTTTGCTGGCTCGGTGTTTTTCTAATTTGAAAGAAAGTTGCGGATGGAGAGCTAGAAAGGAATGCTTTCATCAGCATGACACATCAAAGTTACAACGGCAAACTGGATGGTAAACTCCACGAAAGTAGTGATACGATAGCAGATACTATCTTTACCGTTTACTGTTTTCAGATTCCTGCTTCCAAAGATGGTCGCTGCATGCTGCCGGTCCTCCGGATCTTCCCCACCTGCTCGTTCCCTGCACCTGCCGAGAATTAAGAAGTTTGATAGGTGCGATGACAGAAACACCAGTGCGCGGAAATGCGATGCTGTCGTCTTCTCCTTTTAACCTTCAAATTTTGTACTTTTGCTTGCGCAAATACGATTCACTCGTGTAAGACCCTAATGTCCACTATAGTCCAGGTGTGTTTTCGTCGAGGTAGCTGGGCAGCTGCATAAAACGAAGATTAAAAAACTTGTTTTTGATCAGCACTTGAACACTGCAGCGAAAAACTCAACTTGTAATTGCTGTGATGTTTTTAAGTGTTAGTAGCTTCATGGTGACCATTCAAAATTAGTATTCGTTCATGAATCACACACAATAATAATCCAGCTTTCAAGCTTGTTGCCACCCGCATAGAAAGGGTTGGGATGCATGAATAGATATTGCAAAGCGAACTTTGCTTAAATAAGGTAAGCGATGGACATATGCAAAGCTTGGCGAATTAGCCGATATAATTGTGCTGTTGCACGATGAATGCGTGATCAGTGCCTGATCATCAAGTTTGCTTGATCAATGCGTGATCAGTGCGTGATTCAAGCCTGCTTGATCAACAACTTCCATAAACTACCAACAAACAATTCATCAAAAAAATATTGCATTCGTTATGTTCAAATATATGCTTTCCTTATTAAAATTGTTCGATCAGCGTTAAACGTCATGTGAGGAGTCCGATGTTAGCGCATGTTATGCACATCAAATTTCGTTACTCTAGCTTCTGTGGTTTTCCACCTGAAAGTACCGTAGGGCGCGGGGAGGGGTGGGGGTGGGGGAGGGGGGGAGAGATGTAAGCGATATAGATGATCCCTTAGGGATGCCTCAAATTTCTCTGAGAATTGCAAGACTCTTTCTGCATATCTGACTAAGCGAAACGTTGAGCATTGGAGGTGATGACCGCTTACAACGATGACTAAAAATATTGAATCTCTTGTGATGAAGGTGTGTTATCGTTGAATGAATACTGCAGAGTATTCAAAAAAAACTGTAAGATTGTTCAATGTATGACATCATCACTCGGTTATTTATTATCAATTACTTATTCATATTTCAAGTAAGAATAATGCCATCAACATGGAAAAATATAAACAATGATGGAATCATAAATAGAGACGACGAATACATGGGAACGCAAAGGAGAAAAAATTCCAGCTGATGCTTTTCATGCAGTCAGTAAGGAAAAAAATTTTTCACTCTTTCTTCAAAAGCGCTAGCGATCGGGGGGGGGGGGGGGGGGGGGGGGGGGGGGGGGGAGAGTAAGCATAAGTGAATAACAGGTGAATGATGGTTTTGTATATATTTCGCGACATTGGAACGACGGTGGGCTTTGCGATTTACTTGCATGTCGGATAGTTCAATCGATTTACGTAGGAACAATGTTACAGCGGCAAAATTGAAAAAAACAATAAAGCTTGAGAATGACGATGTGAGAACACTATTGCTTAAAACCATTTAAGAAATGCTTCGAAATATTCGAAAAAAGACGCGAAATAGGTTCAATAATGCTGAACTCAACGTGTGAGTAGTTCATACGTAGGTGTTTCTCCACATATTATTTTTTTCGCATTGTGTTAAGTTTCTAGCTTCCGGAGTAGTGGAATTTTAGTTTTCGGTATATTACAGACACTTAAAATTAGTTCTGAAAATTTCCGCTATCATCTTTTCCATTCTTCCGCATCTGAGAATTCAATAAAAACAACGAGTGAAAATAGAAGAATTCAGTGCCTTAAAAAATTCGCCTACTATTCAACTCGATTACAAAAATTCAGAACTTCTAACGCAATGTTTCGAAAGAAAATGATTAGCAGTGAATATATGAAGAAAGAAATGACACTATACTCATTGATTTATATACTCAATAAGTGAGTAAAATTTTCGGTTAAGGAGTGCATACGAAGAGAATAAATTATTTATAAAAACTCACTCCAAATCTATTCGTCAAGGGTTCTGCATTGTTTCCTATCGATATAAAATCAAGTACATCGAAAATAGTAATGCCTTCATACGTTGTTGACTCATTATGATACATGGATATGCGGGATTCTTGTGCAACAAATTTCTCGCTTTTATATCTGCACATTCGAGCCATTGCTCCCTTTGTAGCGTAAAAAGAATTATGGTTTCGAGTAGGAAACACTTTGAAAACGAATTTTTACAGGAGTATGATATGTGAGAGATTGAACGAATTTCGAAAATTATCAATGTCGATTGATGTTTCTTTTCTGCGTTTATTGTTGATTCCCCAAATTGAATGAGGTAACAAATGAGTCACTCTAAAGCTAAAAGAAAATCAACTAAAAGACAAACACGAAGCATTTCAAGTATCGCCAAGCAATCAATGAGATGAGTGTACGTCAGACTAGGCGCTAGCATAAACTACATACCCTATAAACTTTCCCGATCAAAATATTACAAGGCCAATGGTCAGCGAATGGAAACGGACACCTGTAGTTAGAGCATTTCGCATTGCTGCTCTCCTGTCTTTAAAAGATCGGCTGACTTGAGATATTCGTCTTAAATCGAGAAAATTTCTTCGCTCATAATGATAGTTCTCTCAATCCTATCCTTCCGTCTTAACTACATCTATCGTATAAAAATTTTATAACTAAATTCGAGTCCCTCAAAATCTGAAGAAGTTGACGAAAAAAAACTGTCCATTTTCAGAAAAACCCGCACAATAGCGTCAAGAATATATGACTACGAATTAGCGCGGCAAAATATTACACCGAAGCATTAGAATATAGTAATGATGGCGCGAAGTAGTAAATACATACAGGTAGGTGGAATTTCCGAAGCGCATTTTTTTTCAGCCATAGAATTTCTCTAGAAAGTGATGAATAATTAAAGTAAGTGAGAAAAATTTACTTCAGAATGAGTTGAGAAACCTCTCGGCTATAAGCTCATTTCTTTTGCTAAACTAAACAATATCGACCACTTTAGCTGCCACAATTCACAAATATGTGGTGACCAATTTATGAATTCGAGCAAAAAATATATTTGTGCATAAAATGGAATTCCGCTTATATGCTCTCATGATAAAAGGCACAAATATTGTCCGCACTGGCATGTTTTTCACCAGAGAATCCACTGACTTTTCAAAGATAAATTTAAGCACCCACTTTCGGATTCACATTGGCATCAATATCAGAGATCCTCGCGCTTCGATTTCAATTTTTTTTTAAACTGATCGTCGGTGCATTATTCCCGACAACGTTAGAACAACGAACAAACATATGTCACAAATACTTGCTTTACTTCAAGAACAATACGAAAGCAAAAATGAGAATAAATTAGTGAAGCCGCGA
Organism: Baylisascaris schroederi; assembly: GCA_006503575.1. Lineage (NCBI taxonomy): Eukaryota > Metazoa > Nematoda > Chromadorea > Rhabditida > Ascarididae > Baylisascaris > Baylisascaris schroederi. The sequence continues at coordinate 1,156,282 of QEWY01002038.1, forward strand.
TGCAGTTTTACAGCCATCGTTACGGCTAGCTATATGCGTTATTCGCCTGAAGCTGTTGTGAAGAAAACACTGAATTAGGATTTGCACTGCAAATCATACATGATTAGAAAGATATAACCAACTCAGGTATTATCTCAGAACCTAAAAAGAGGGAAGTCTTACGAAAAAGATGAAAAGAAGAGAAGCTACCTCTTATGGTTTACTGTCCTAACTGCTAGCAGGGAAATGTTTTTCTAATAACATTGGAAGTCTCCTCAGCTCCTACACTTTTCATCTATTTTCTCTCAAACGAACTCTTCAAAAAAAGAATTAACGCCTGTCGGATTTCAAAGAATGCGGGTTTCATCGTATATCCTCAATCAACAAAGACTAATCGAAATTTGAAGATTCCGATGTTATTGACTATTAGTTAATCCAATATGGCTAGATATTTCAGTTAATCCAATATGAATAGATATGAATAAAAATAATCTGACTTAGACGTGGTCTCAATGAACGATGCTGATCTGAACTGTAAGCTCAATAGTTCAATTTTCTAGAATACTTTCTAGATGGACTCACTTTCCAGAGCCTTTCAGAAAATTATCGACGATAATCGTTATAGGCAAAGGAAGTACAAGTACACCAGATATAATTGCCCCACTTGCTATCAACTTTCCAGCTGTAGAAATTGTCATCATAGTATCACCGATGGAACAAAGAATTGCAATAAGAATTTTAATAAGAAATTTAAAGAAGAAAACACCATTTTAATAAGAAAATTGCTAAAAATTTCTGGAATGCCGTTCGCAAAAAACTAACGCCTAACATATTTTATGGAATTAAATTAGCTCACTGTTTGCTAGTGGTCATCACGGATATGGGAAGGAAATTGCTTTAAAAAGTTGATGAATTCAAACTTTCAAAGGAAAGATCAGCAGCTTCATTCACATTTAATATGCGTAAATATTATTGCGTTTAGAGAACAACATAGCTGTTGAAAACCATTCTTAATTGCAATCATACTTTATTACACTTGATCGAAACTTTCTTAAGGCATTTAAGCTATTTAGATGAAGTTAAGAGAAAAACTTGACGATAGACTGAAATAGGCCATTGTAAAATCTTTAGTAACAAATTGATAAATTGTACTTACGAACAGTAAGGGGAACATAATCGCCATAACCGACCGTTGTCATTATAACAATTGCCCTGTAAAATATACGCCACTATAATAATGCAAGATAATTATTGCTCTTTTCCCAGAGGTTATATACGCACAATGCGGCAAATTTTAGGAGAAAAAAATCCCCTTATTACTGCAGACTTTTTTTAAGTGAATAGTATACTAGTAGGAAATGAGGTATATTAATGCATATGACATCATGCTATTGACTTATTTAAGATTAATCAATAAGAGTAGGAAATGTTAGTGTTCTATCTAAACTGTAATATGAATAAGGGGTTAGAAAGGCGCATATACTGAAAGCTCACTACCAAAATGCAGCCGGTATTGAAGTGAATGGTGTTGCAGCTTCATCTTTTTCGAAAAAATATAATAGAGTAGAAAAAAGGACGCCACCAGTGGATAGTNGTCATTTGAGCCACTAAGCTTAATTGCACCTCTTTTAATGCAGTTACAAAATGAATTGATAATAAAAGAAATACATCTTCATAGGCAAAGAAAAGTATTCAGCAAGACAGATTTTCCTCCTTCCTTTTTTTAAATCGAGATGTATTTGGCTCTGATTTATGTCACTAGGGAGTTGTTCAAGTTCCAATCAGAAAAAAAAAAGAAAAATAAAGATAAAGAACAACTCATAGCTTCCAAAAAGGTGAATCCAGTACTATTGACCAACCTTTAATATCACTCAAACTAGCAAAATCGATCCCGCAAATTGCTAAAGAAATTTCCGAATAAAACGGTATAATAGCAGTTAAATCGACAATATTCATGATTCCACAAATAAATTGCAATCGATTGGGTGCCACTGCTAATCGTAACAAATACTCGAATGTAAACCATAATATACAAACGGTTTCAGTATGACCGAATATTGGCAACGGTTCCCATATCACTTGCGAATTGCCCCCTATAACGTATTCCCTTCATGTTTCAGTATAGTCGCATTATCGACCTCATGAAGCTATGTAATTGTGGCATGGCGGTCTCATATGAAGACCGATGAGATGAATAGATAGGCAATACTTTGACGTCTCTACATGGGTGCATCTACTTGTATGTGCAATAGTGGAAGCTAACACAAATGATTAAACACTCAACTGCACACACTGTCTCCGCAGTTTCGGAGAAGTCATCGTTTGCTGTTTAAGTGATGCATTTTTCCCCTCAAGGATAAAG